>JAXGGA010006674.1:0-68169 GCA_038373865.1 Uloborus plumipes
TGAGCATTCTTGGGTGTTCAACTTGAGTTTTGAAAATTTTTCCACGTTTTGACTTAAAGTCCCAAAATCCTTCATTTTTATACAACACTTATTTTTATCCACCATCTTCCACATTATCTAAATATTTTACTAGCCAAGTTCAAGGTTATAGTCAACAAAAGTGCCAAAGAGGCCTAAGTCCTACCTGGAATAAATTTTAAACTACTCATTGTGAATAAAAATTTTAATATTGTCAAATTTAAATTTGGAAACTTCTCTAAATATTTGCCGAGAGCTCCTCCTGATTTAAATATCTGAATATGCTTCAGGAAAAAATACTTCCACATCATAAAAATTCTTAAAGCAAACAGCATTTATAGTGCACAAGTTCCCTATGATTGAAAAAAAATCGCACAAAAAAGAATCTAGTTTACATGTTTTCCTTGAATACAGGCTGCATGTCCAAGTTTTTATGCAACTTTTCTACCTGTCACTTTTTCTTTTGAGGATGTTGTTAATTACCAGCAATGTAGATAAACCTATGTATTATCTAACAGTTTATGAAAAACAGTGCATAATAACAATGGTTATTTATTGTAAAGCTGTGCCAAATATATTTTGCAGGAAAACAAAATTTTGCGCTATGTCAAATTTCATCTGAGATCTGTTTAGGTTACTTTATGAATCGTAAAAAAGATCCTTCATAAAATTCACATTGACAAAATGAACTCATTGTAAAGTTGATGATGATTACAGAGAGGACGTTAAGCTCACAACCGAATTTTTTTATTATTTATTTTTTCCTTTTTTTGATTGATTAAAATTTAAAATGAAGTTTGTTCATATTAATTAAGCATACATGTAGCACTGTTGTTTGGAACATCATTGGGCAATTCCACCATTGCAGACTTAACAATCAACATTTTCGTTATTTTTTCTAATCAAGGAATTTGCACCAAAATTTAGGATAGCAGAAATAACATTGAAAAAAGAGTTCATACATGAAAAAAGAGTTTATTTTTATCAAACCAAATTGTAATTACATGTTTTTAAAGTTTGATTGTTGTTTTCTTGACAGTGGAATTGGCCTATTGCTATTTTCAGCATTTTTTAATGAAATGCTCTAGTAGTAAATTTTCTTAGTTATGAGTTAAATTATTTGAACTTTTCTTACCAGGTACTAAACCTTTTGAAAGTTGCCAAGACAAATTTTATTGTTATGAAGCTTGTGCTGAGTGGTCACAAGAAAGGTTCCAAGGTATTTACTGTATTGTTATTGCTCATTTTATGTGAAAACATGTGGTCATATTTTTTGCAATTTTCAATTTATCCTGCCATCCTAACTCAAAAAGCAGAATCTCTATTTTTTGCCCATTTGTAGTTAACTCTCTTTTTAAGCTTAGTATGATGAAACATTTTTTCCCACAACAATAAAGAAAATATGTAGATGCTCAGTGTTTCTAAGTAGACAAAAAAAAAAAAAAAAACTTTTGTTCAGAAATTTAAGGGCGCAAGATTAAAAAGGTGCTAAATGTGGTCTTAAACTAACATGTGTGAAATTTTATTACATTCTGATAAGTCTTTTTGCTGCTGGAATGATTTTGAAATTTTGACCTTTTCACCTATTTATATTCCACATAGGACTGCAACAGCAATAAAGGATACTATGTTGTTTACCCATGAACAATTTGTTAAAAAACATTTATTCTGTGTTTATACATGCTGGAGTCTCTGATTTCCCCCTCTTTTTCAACTAAGAAGTTTATACCCGGGTTATTTCTAACTACTATTCACCTGAAAAGTTCACAGCTGCTTTGGAGTACAAATGAGTTCAAAGGAGGAGTCAGGTTAATCTTGAACGTATATCTTAGATAAGGCATGAATCTCGTATTACACTGGCGGACAATTGCTAAGGATGGATTGCATTAGCAGGGATAGCAGCAGGGACGTCATTTCGAATTTTCCCAGGGGGGGCAAAGGATGCATGCACAATGTAATCTGCCAAAAATTGGCAAAACCCACGCCCACTTACATGCCAATACAATTAATTTCAGAAATTCCGGGGAGGGGGGGGAATTGACCCCCCCCTGCCCCCCCCCCCCTAAATGACGGGCCTGGATAGCAGCCACAAAATGGAAGTCAAGGAAATGTGGTAATTAGCATGAGTGCGGGATACAGTAAGACATGTCTTGCACATGTAAATTTTGGACAGCCCTCCTTATTTGTCAGATGACAGCATTGATAAGTGCCAAGAACGATTTGGCACGTGTGGACCGTTAATGTTCTAAGGCAGAGTTTGATGGGAAAGAACTGATGAACTTGAAATTTTTGATGTTTTCCGGACATCATTTAGCTAATTTTATGCTTGGCTGAATCATTGGTAAGAATAAAGAAGGGTGAAAAATAACAGATGTGGTCAGGAAGTTCATTGCAACTTATTTTATCGAAATGCACAGTTTTATGGCTATTTGAGAACAGGAAATGTATTTTAAAAATTCGGAAAAAGTACCCTCTGAATCAAATACATGGAAATGCAAAATTTTAAACAGCAATATCTCAGTTTGAGATCGTCTGCTGATACCACTTTCTCGCTTAGCATGGCAGTATTGACATACCAGCCTGTGTTGTACATCCCATTGCCTAGAAGTCAGCTTTCTGCCCATTTGCAATAGTGGCGTCAGCATCGAAATGGGAGAGAAGTTGACTGGGCTTTTCTCGCAACTTGTAGTATAGTATTCTCTTTTTTTTTAAAGGTTTGTCACCACGTATTACCGCTTTCACCCCAGATCAGTTATCGGCCACAATCAGAAGATAGACTGAACCTTCTTTCATCCAGGGTTCGCCAAAGTGTGCCCAGCCTGAATAAACGCACCCGGGGTGTTTTAGTTACGGTTACGGTTTAAATTATGGTTTATGTTGTGCCCTTTATCTTAAAACTTAGTATAAGCTGTGAGAACTAAGAAATATATTACTACATAGTGTATTTTAGGATTATACGAAACACTTTATTCAAACTTACTCAAGCACTTTTTTTCTTAATAAAAGTAAATATTTCCATCTTACCCTGTTTTAGGAAAAAAATATTTCATACAAATATGAAACTCTTTTTAAATTCATCTTTTTTTTCTTCAATTTTGACATTTTTTGCAATATATTAAAGTAAAAACACTTTCATGATTAAAATTATATGTAGCTTAACTTAGAGTAACACCAAACTTTGGAAGGGTAAAAAATTCGATTTTGCGAATTAAACTGTGATTTTTTTTTGAATGGGTAAACGTGTGCACATATACTCACTTCTAATGAGAAAGCTATCAGGCATTTAAAAAGATTCAATATTACCATGCAGTTTCCAAATTTGCCACAGAATTAAATTAATTAGGAGGTCATGTGAACCTTCCATTAGGGCTCCCTGATTTTATGTAAAGTAGAAATAGCAAGCAGTAGTTTAGTATACAATGTTTAAAATAAGAATGAATAATTTTTGAAAAAACCTGAAAAAGCCCGGGTTTTTCATCAAAAACCCAGGCGGGCTGGGCTTTTTCAAAAAAAAAAAAAAAACAGGGTTTTTTCAAACGCTGCTTTTAACAGAGAATAATACATAAACCCAGTCACCTTATCTCTCATTTTGATTCTGAAGACAGCATTGCGATTTGGCAGAGAGCTGACATCCAGACAAGTTAATATACACAACAGGAACGGCAGGCTTAGAGTCCTAATACATGTAAAAATGTGGCTACAGTTTTCCCCGATATTTGGCTGCCAGTAGTTTAAAGGAACTGCTTTGCTCCCTCAGAAGCTATACTGGGCTGATTTGTTTTTGTTGATAACACTATGTACCTGTCTTCTGTAGGCAGTGTACTGCGTACAGGGCCTCCCTATGCCATTTGCTACACATTCCATTTGTTTGAAACGATTTGCGAAATCTCGAACGAAACTGTGGTTGACATTGAATTCTCTGTCAATATCTGTTATTTTTCGCCCTTCTTCAATTTTGCAAATGATTCAGCATAGCATAAAATCATCTAAGGAATGTCAAAATGACATAACAAAAATTTCAAGTTCATCAATTGATTCTTCCTCCTCAAATTCTGGCCAAATCCTTTATGATGCTTATCAATGCACAGAAAACATCGGCAACCCAAAATTTATATCAGTAGAACATATCTTACTGTATCCCACACTCATGATAATTTCCACATTTCCTTGTCTTCAATTTTGTGGCTACTATCGCCATTTGTATTTAGCAATTCTCCACAAGTGTAGAAGGTACTGTTTGTTCTGTTTGATTTTGAAGAGGACATGTGACTGGTGCATTCTGAAATATAGGACCCCAAAGTTTTTTAATTTCTTGATTTTTTTCCTTCTGCATTGAAAAGAGACGCTGTTGAAGAAAGGTCTGTACTATTCTACACATCATTAACAAAAATAATGGGTGAAAAGAAGCGCAGTTTTTTACAAAAGCAAGTAGAACTCAAAGCTTTTTCTTGTATTGAGTACTTGAAGAGAGGGCGGTATTTACTAGTCAATTGAGCTGAGAAAAGAAAATGGCAACTGCACAGGAGAAAGTGCAGTCTGTATTATGGTTAGCCAACACAAAAGCACTGATAAGCTTGCAAAGAAATTCATAAGGTACCATGAAGATTTACCAAATATTATACTTGGTGGATCTTTATATTCGAACATTCCTTTTGCATGATCATCGGTGATTTTCTTTCGACTAACCACAACAAATCATAATTTTTCTCTGGTGCAATCACCATTCTCCTTTCAAAACTAAATTGTCTGGTAACTAGCGCCCTCCACTTTTATGCAATTAAGGTCGCAAAAAATTTTAAAAGTTTCTTTTACAGCCAATTGTATTTTACATGTCAATACTTTTGTTATTATAATTAAAATTGGGAAAGATCTTTCTCAGACACCCTGTATTTAGTGATTTTTAAAATTTCTATTATTGATTGGTGATATAAGGTATTCATCAAATACACCACACCAGCTCAGTCGTGTCACCCAGCTACTTCGGTTTCATCGTCATTAGAACTCATCAGTCTGACTTAAGCATTAACTGAGCTGGAGGCAGAAATCCTCGTATTGAAATGAAACTGAGAATGCTAAACGGGTAGCTAATGTAAAAATATCTCACCAGCAAGGGACCACAGCAGTGGTACAGTTTAACTTGGTAAGTTGAAGGTAAAGCTTGTGTATAAAGTAGTAAATTACTTCTCCAAAGCCAGGGCGAATGCAGAAGAACATGAAATCCCAAAGCTTTACTTTGAATTTACCGAGTTGTACCGTACCACTGCTGTGGTCACTTGCTGGTAAGCTTTTTTTACAATAGCTACCAGTTTGGCACTCTTAGTTTAAATAAGACGATTTCTGCCTCCAGCCCAGTTACTGTCTATGTCAAGCAGATGATCCCTAACGAGGATGAAACTGCAGTATCTGTATGATAGGGCCGAGCTGGTGGTGTATTTCATGTAGCCTTTGCTCTAGCTTAGGGGCAGGGATTTACTACTTTAAAGTAAGTTATAGTAAGTACTTAAGCTGATATGAAAAGGAGCTGGCATCTTGTAGAAATACTATGCTTGGTAATGGCAGACTTCTAAGAATTTAGGTGGCAGTGTCTCTTTCATTCTAGTCAGTCAGTCAGTCTGTTCGTCCCTCCCCAGCCCCCCCCCCAATAACTTCCGATTTGGACAAACTTTTTTTTGTTGGAAAGATCTCGGCGAGTATAGCTCATTCCCATATTTGATTTTTCGATTTGAACAATTTTTGGTTCAAATTTTAACCGTTCAAACAATCTGTCCCACGATGCTAACTTTTGAGTGAACAGTCTGGTTTGAACAAACTTTTTTTTGTTCGAAAGATCTTATCAAGGATACTTCATTCCTGTATTTATATTCCCGATTTGAACAATTTTTCATTCAACATTGAACCGTTCAAGCAAGCTGTCACCCCTAATAACTTTTGAGTGAACAATCCGATTTAAATAAACTTTTTTTTTTTGTTCGAAGGATCTCAGCAAGGATGCTTCATTACCGTATTTCAATTTTCAATTTGAACATTGAACCGTTCAAGCACCTTTCCCCACCTAATAACTTCTGAGTGAACCATCCGAATAGAATAAACTTTTTTTTGTTTGAAAGATCTCGGAGAGGCTCTTTCCCGTATTTCGCTTTTTGATTTGAACCATTTTTCGTTCAATATTGAACCGTTCAGAAAAAAAAATTTAACATTACCGCCTACGGGGAATTTAAGTTGAATGTTGATCCTGAACTTAAAGTCGGATTTCCTTCAAACTAACTTTGTAAGAAAATAGTTTTGATAAATAATATTTTTAAAGTACTTTTCTGATAATCTTCTGTGAGGACTCTGATTCCGACTCCGACACCGCAAACATGGCGGAAATGCAGGCTCAGAAAAAAAATTATTGACTGTGCAGACGATTTTTTGTTTATTTATTCATTTGTTTTATTTTATTTATTATTATTATTATTTTTTTTTTTGGCAGACGATTTTTTTTTGTAACAAAAATTTTTTATTCACAAGGGCATTTCATTCTTTATTTATATTTAACAACTGGCGACAGATTAAAAGTGAAATTCGAGACATTTTATCAACGGATGAATTTTTTTTTTTTCTTTCTTTGATAAAATGTGTTTTGATGTACTTTGTACTTTTATTTATTTTTTTTTTTTTGAAAATGATTGAGGAATTTTTCTACGGAAGAACTGTAACAGTTACATTCTTTAAAAGGTGCCATAAAACTTCATTTATTCATTTATTTACTTTTTATGTGTCTATTTCATCTGATGAGAGCGGTATATTTTGCTTTTAGAAATCAGCTTTAAGTGCTAAAAAGGTATGTTTGACATAATTTTCAGTCTGAGATAATCAACAGAATAATGATCAGATGCTAGAATGCCGATGTCGATGTACGGGAAAGTAGGCTCGTTTAGTTCTTGACAGAACTTCTTGTTGAAGAGGCTTTTGAATTTCATTAACATTTGGACAGAAACGAAATTTAAGTTAGTAACTCAAGAGTTCTAACTGCACTTTTCCCCTTAATGACACAATAACAGCGAAAATTTGCCGGTAATACAAAAATAATAAGTAATCTATCATCGTCAATTTGTCGATTGCTTTGCTTTTCGATTCAACCATATCATTTTGTGTGCCATTGTTCTCCTTCAAAAAAAAAGAAAGCAAACAGATGAATTAATGTCGGCCCAGTTCAGAAAGCACGACAAGTGCTATCTGACATTAAAGGTCAAAAAAACAATATTTTTCAAATGAATACAACACAATAGTCCTTGAGTCGGGAGGTGACAAAGTACATCGCCTATATTAATGCATTTTACGTGTGCCAATATCTGATAAGAACAATCATGTACAATTTAACGCTGTGGTATTGGTAAGTGGAAAAGAGCTCTAATGCTTTCAGAATGCACCAAATGTCTTTTTGAGACCATGAAGGATCATTCCATGAAATCTGAGATTGATGCCTTGTCTATTGAGAGTTAAGATCAAGATTTACGTACCAACTTCGTGACCGGAATTTTCCTTTGAATTCATTCGTCCTTCACCTTGAGAAATCAGGTTCAACATTAGCTAGATGACCATGCAGATATACCTGGAAGGAAAATATGTTAATGTAACAATTTCAAGCCCCATTAACTTACATAGCAGTCCACCTTAAGTGAAAAATTTACTGATCTCATTAATTGTGATTTTCTTTAACAATTTTAAGTGTGCATTCACTATGTCAGTTCTATTTGTTTTGTAAGTGAGTGGCATATGTGTTAAACTGATGGTCACCCACTGTACCGCTCACAAAAATTATCTTTAGTGTTACCCTGATACATTTGAAAGTACACTTTGAGCAGCTGAACTATTTTGCATGATTTGTAAAAAATACTTTGTTATTTAAATAAATCTCCCAATCTTATGCATTTCTTTGTTTCTAGGATCCTCCAGAATTTGACTTTATTGCTCACAAAAATTTTCCAACCATCAAAGTTATTTGAATGTACAAATACTTTTGTAAAAAATAAATTTTATTTAATGCATTGCAGTTTTTTTTAACATTAAGTCTTTACATATTTTCAAATCACTTGTAGCCTGGCTTTAAATAGTGGTACTAGTAATTGTTTTTCTTGATATGAAAATGAGCTACAAAAATGTTTTAAGGGATCTAAAGATTTATGTATATAAATTCCTCTTTTCACATAATATTTTGCTTTCGATTCTGGACTCAGTTATTTTCCTTTGTTGTTACGTACTGGACTTTTTTTTTAATTCACCCTTGATGTACATACTGCTTCGCTAAGCACAAAAGTCGTATCTGCACGCTTTAACAAAATTGAGTTATTGTCACCAGCTGATTCATTGTCACTTATTTTACCTATATACAATGTTTTATGGTCATTTAAGAACGGAAAATATTTTTTAAAAAATTCTGAAAAAGTATTTCCTGATTCAAATACATGGAGGTACAAAACTTTACGCAGCAATATCTCAGTTTAAGGTTGTATGCAGATATCACTTTTGCGCTTAACACGGCAGTATACAGGGTGTTCTGTTTTAATTTGCATGACCATTATTTTCACTACCATTCATCCTAAGTGCAACCTTCCAATGGCAAAATGAGGTGCAGAGTTAAGATAATACCAGTTTGAAGTGAAAAACAAAATTCAGTAAAAAAATATCAAATGTAACTCTTTATGCAGATCCCAGGCCCCCTTAACTTATGTGTAGGAAAATCAAGAGCATTAAAACACAATCCAAAGAAGAAGTTTTCCGTTAGTAGGACCAATATTCACCGAGATATGAAACGCAGTGTTTTGTGACTTACACCACTTTACATCCGTTCTCAATAACACCTTTTCGGGGAAAATATAGCCACTAACAGTACAATTGGTTTAGTAGATTGACAACCTGTCATTCTACTGAAAAAGAATTGACACATACGTTCCGATCTCATTTTCTGCAATGGCCCCTAAAACTTTGAACTTAAATATCTCTTTGAGTTTGAATTGCAACCTTTCCTTTTTTCTTTTTTTGGAATGACTTTTTAAAGAAGATTTTTTTTCCTAAACATAACTTAGAGGACCAGGAGTCCGTATGAAACTTTAAATTTCGTATTTTTTGACTTTTTTTTTTTTTTTTCACTTCAAACTTTTATGATCTTAGCTCTACTCCTGATTTTTGAGCATTTTTGACATTGTAAGTATTTCATGCAAGTTAAAACAGAACACCCTGTATCTCTTCACCTAAGAACAACAGTAGGATCTTAAGGTTATTTCTAAATTTAGATGTCTTACTGTTGCTCTGCAGTGACAATATATACACACACAGGAACAATCAGTTTATGCCATAAACTTTTTTTGAGTAGGAATTTAAGCTATAAAAAGAAATATATTAGTAAAAAAGAAACATGGTGTAAAAAGTTTCTACTAAAGTATAATACATTAAAATGTTTAAGCTACATTATATGATATAGAAAAATTTTAACAGCACTATCAGTTTTTGCTTTTAGGAGCTTAATGTGAATCATAGTTACAATCTTATTTTCCAATTCATAATAATTATAACCATGCAACATCAAACAACACTTAAAAATTATAATAATTCCACTTTCACTTAATTGTTTCTATTTAAAATCAAGAAGCATTTTCTAAACACATTTTGCCAGCATTTACAATAATAATAACTGCATATTTTGTTACAACTATAGTTTAGTACAAAGTAATTTAGTTACCATTTCAAAACACTATAGAAAAGAAACAAATAGTTTAAATGATCTAAAACCAATACCTGATAATCTGTAAGCAGTCAAACCTGATGTTGGGCTTTCTATAAAAGGTTGTCATAAGAAAAGCAACATCTTAACCGGAATTGCTTCAAAATACATAAAAAATAACTTATAATATCAATATGGATAAATTCATATACTTTGACATTTATTTAGATTCAGTTAATGTTATCTTGAATTATTTTAACTGACACACACACAAAAAAATGACTACAATTTATGTGTGTTCATGACAAACACTCACAATAATGAGGTAAACTTGAAAACTCAGGAAAAACAAGTAACAATTTTGAAGTACGAAATAACACTAAAATTCTTGTGTATAACCAGAAGGCATTCATCACTACATTATAACAAAAAATACAAGTAAAGTAAAAGGAATAAGTCTAACAAAATGGAATTCATGAAGAGTAAAAACAGTTAAAGCAAAAAGAAGGACGGGAGATGGTGAAGTGCAAGTATTTCTTTTCTCATTAACAAAATAGAATCTTCAATAGAATCTCAAGACATGGTTAACATTAGAGCCGCTTATAGATAGGCTGCCGCATCAGCTTAAGTTTCATCACTTTGGATCCAATGTATTTACTTTTAATTTGTTACGGAGCTTGGGTTACCAGAGCAAAGTTTCGGAAACAGAGGAGCATCACCAAACTTTGCCAAATTCACATTTTGCTAATAATTACTTGCAGTGAAAAACTATCATAACGGGATAATTCCCCAGGAAAGACAGCGACTCAAACACATGCTGGATCCAAAGTGGTCAAACTGAAGCTGATGCGTTGGCTCGCCTATATAGTGGCCTTTGTTAACATATCATGTCTATTTTAAAAGCAGACCAGTTAGCCATGCTTGCATCTTAAATTTAAATATTTTGTTTTAACTCCAACAAATAATTTTAGTTTTAAAATAAAAAAAAAAAAACACTTTTACACATAATATATACAAAACATGATCTAACATTTCTTGTGTATAAAAGATTTAATATTAAAAATGTGCAATCAGTTGAGATTTGTCATTAATAACTAAAATTTTAAAAGATGGTTGAACAATATGAAGCTTAATAATATCACAATAAAAAAGCATACAATAGAACTCAATAAATCATTTTTAAAATGAAAAGTTACAGATAAGATGAAATTTCATATGTGATTAAAATCACTTCTGGAATTAATCCAATGATATGACAGCTTTTTTTTCTCCAATTTCAATTAAAATATTTTGTAAGAAGTAAAAATTTAAAAGATAGTAAACTGAAGGTAAAATATCCTTAATTGATGACACCGGTAGCAGCTATCACATGACAAGTTTCTTCTGTACAGCCATCTTCTGAAATAAAAATGGCAAATTTTAAGTTAAAAAAATATTAAAAAATTAAATGGAAATAAAAAGAAAACTATTCCAATGATGTTTCATTGAATGAAAAAAAAAAAAAACAATCAACAGTACATTTTAATTACACAATTTGAAGATCATAAAAATGTTCAATAAAAAAAAATTCTCCTCACTTAATAGTAATTCTATAATATGTTGAAAATTGACATTTATTCCTTCTTTCTTTCTTTTTTTTTTCCTTTTTAGAAAAAAATGTCAGCACTAGAAATATTCAAAGAAAGCTACATTTTAAAATAGCTTCATTTTAAAGCAACTTAAGTTGTTCATGTAATTATTGACCAAATTTAATTTAACTTATTTAGTTCAGAAGAACTTTTAGGCTAAACAGTCACTAACTGTCAGTTATTAAAATATCTGGTTTCAACAATTCAATATACATAATCATTTTAATTAAAAAAAACTCTTCATTTCATATTCTATTTTATGATTACGTATAGCTTGAAGAACAATATTTTAAGTAATTGTGCTCGTAAAATGAAAATTTACAACATAAACCACTATAAAGTGAAGGGACCGAATCCCACCAAACCGAAACTTCCATTTCTAATACATATATATATATTTATTAATATATTGCAAAGGATGCTACTTCATAGTTGCTTATGACAAGTTAGAAGTGTTTTCTTTCATGATTTTTTTTACATAGCCCATAACCCTAAACAAACACAGGTTTATGGGTGTATATTACTATGAAAGACTGAAATTAGAGACACTTCATCTTCACGGATAATTCAAAGGAAACATATGGTCTTTCACCGATGTTTGCTTTTGTGAATATTGCTATTCAATGACAAATGTCGACATTTACTAGATTTTGGGTTTCACCGTTACATGCATACATATTATCCTGAAATAATGTAGGCAAAATGGGAATACATGTGGATGTGTGTGTTTAAGAGAAATCCCAAACAAATTTCAAGAATTGAAGAAATGAACAGGTACCCGTTGAATATATAACTCATCACAACCAAGGCAGAAAAGGAGAAGAAAGGTGTTTGTCATGACCGATTTTAGCAGCTGCTCTTTTAATTATATTTTTATATGTATCTTTTACCAACTGAAAAAGCTTTATACCTCCTAATTTTATCCTTAACACTTTATTACCTTTCTTAATCTCAGCAAGAAAGTCAATTACGGGAAGAAAAAAGTTTTTAAGATTTCAGCACTTTTAAATTAACTCAATTCAGGATTTCAAAGATGAAAAAATTACATTTATTTAGAATTATTAAGCTTACCATTCTGCATTATTTCATAAACAGTGACAATATTACGTCTTGTAGCATAAAGGAACCTGAAAAAATAAATAAAATGCCACCATTTAGTTACTTAATAAGTTTTTTTTTTTTTTTTTTGGAAAAAGCATTTTGAAGTAACAATATTTTAAAAAGCAATTGAATTTGATGAAAGCATTTTTTTTAAATATGAAAAAGTCTGCATGACAATAATGATAAAAATGAAAACCTCCTTTCTTTTGCACATAACAGAAATATTTAGAATACTTAAAAGCATTAAAAGTTTTTTATACAGCTAACCGATAAACATACAAGCAGCTTATTCTGTAACGTACAACACATGTTTTTGAGAGAGAGCTTTTCTTTTTAACAGACCTGACTGAGCAGGCACTCTTATTCCTTTTCCAAAATTATGGATTCATTATTTATTAGGTGTTTACTATTGTTCTATTTATTTTGTTCTGTACTTTTGAAAAAAAAAAAAAAAAACAGCAAGAAAGAAAAGAAACATTATTTACTAGAATTGATTTTTTTTCAAAGTGAATGTTAAGGACTTGTAAATAAGTAATACAAAGAACATTTTAAGAGTTGAAATTATAGAAGGTTGTTAAGTTGACACCTGTTTAATTCAACATATTTTCCTGTTCCCTAGGGGTGTAAAGTTACCGAGGTTCCACTTTATTTATTTCATGTGCGTATTACTTTTAACTTATTTTTTATTGCAAAGTATGGACAAAAATTATTATCAAATGAATTTAGATTTATTTAGATAATTAGATTTGGTAACAAAATATTGACTACATAATTAATTAGTATTATTAAATATTGATTTAATATCGTGAAATTATATGATTGTTAGTTTAACCTTTGCTATTGTTTAATAATTAAAAATAAAAATATGTATAATATTTACATGAAATGAATACATACATATTAGAGAAGTTATAAATGAATTGTTTGAGTGAAATAAATAAAGCTAATAATTAAATAATGTCAAATGTTGTAATCTGTAAAAAATTGAAAAGTGTCTAGAATTAAGTCCACTAGTGTATATTAAAATCAGAGGTGGAATTAGAAGTTGATTTTACATCGTTTGTATTCATAACAATTATAAAATTCGATGAAATCACAAGCAGCCTTAAAAGTAAGAATTCAAATCTACTTGCCATGATGATGCTTAGTATACATTTCTAGGCGTCAAAATGAACAACTTAGGTGCCACTTTTTAAGAGTCAAAGGATTTATGTATCAAAATATCAAAAAAATATGTTTATTACAAAAACTATAAATTATCAATAACATATTTAAAATGATCTGTAAAATATACAAAAGAAAATGGTTTATTAAATACAAATACAACAACCAGCAACAGGCTCTGGGCCCAACTGGGCTGGTCCTAGTCAAATTATAGACCCCAATCAAGATCAATAGCCCTCTTAAAGCAAGCTACTCCATTGCTCCTTACCGCCTCTTCTGGTAAACTGTTCCAAGTTCCCACTACCTTGCTAAAATAGTAATTTTTCGAATTTCCAGATTAGCCTGAGATTTAAACAGCTTTAAACAATGACCCCTTGTTCTGCTTTCCATGCAAAAATCTAACCTTGTAACATCATTCATTTTGATTAATTTAAACAACTGAATCATGTCCCCTCTGATTCTCCTTTGCTCAAGGTTATACATATTAAGCATTCTAAGTCTGAAATCAGTCTAAATTAGAAAATCCATTTAATAACCTTGTAGCCCTTCTTTGTACCCTTTCCAACAAATTAATATCTTTCTAAATACACAATTGGTTGTATTTTAAAAAATACCTTTACATATTTATAATTCAGATCAGTTACGAGTATCAAGTCAGAAAAGAAATGCTTCAGTGCGACCAAAACTTCAGGCGTCAAATTTGAAACCCAGGGTTGAAAATCCAAGCGCCAAAAGAAAACTTTTGGTTTCAAAATGCGACTAACGACCGCTTACTTCAAACATTGATAACAAGTATAGATTCTTTTAACTATAACGCTTTGTTGTACAGCTCTTAAGTTTGAAAATTCTACTTACAAAAATATCAGCAAAGCCAAAGCTTGTAGTCCAGCAGCAACTTCAAAACAGAGCCCAGGAAAGAATGATTCCGTGTTTTTGAATATTGTGGTTAATGTCAGCGAACCTAAGAAGTAACTTAGGTTTTGCAGAATAGTTGCAAATGCAAATATCCTACCTGTAACAGAAGTGAGAACTTTTATAAGAACCATAACACCTAACTCACAGCTGCATTAATGAAAAGAAAAATATTTTGGTGTAAATCAGGGGTCTCCAACCTTTTTTACTCGGGGGCCAATTTGAAAATTTTTGGAAGCGAGGTGAGCCATCGGTCCAAAAATAGTTCAGTTCAGATGGTTTTTTTTTGTAACAATACGGAAACTCGTAAAATTTAGAGAGCAGTTCAGAAAACTGAAATAAAAGTCATTTTTTCCCATAAAATGTATTTTGCTCTCCAAAAGGAGTTTAAAAAAAAAAAGCCAAACGAGACTAAAAACTAAATCCTTGCAATGTACTACAATTTTATTAAATGAATTTTACATATTAATGATGATAAGAAACTTAACAATAAATAAGGACAGAGCAAGTGCAACGCTTGCAAATAAGACACAATGCTTTATTACTGTTATCGATCAAAAAATAATTGCTTGTCCACTGTGCATTAAAAGCATGGCACTCAAAATCAACTTTTTGTTTTTTAAAAGAAGCCATTGTAATGATAAATAAAACTGTAAAAATGAAAGACACTGTCCACGATCGCTATGCACTTCGTGAATCGTGAGAGCGTGAGACTAAAAAAATATTAATATATTCTTGGGTTTAAAATTAAGGGGAAAGGAAATGCCCAATGCTAGGGGACCAACGGGAGAATGAAGCAGAGAAAAGAGATTTGTTCTCGGAAAGGGCAACAAAGAGAGATGGGTATTACCGTCGAAGGAAGTAAAAAAAATAATAAATAAAAAGCTTTGCATTAAAGTTTGAATAGATTTTTATTTATTATTTGAGGTATTCACTATGAGATCGCCATTTTTCTGATTAATGTAATAAAAAAATATTTAAAAAAAGGGGGGGGGGGATTGAAAAAAGATTTTTTCCGCGGGCCGGAAAAAATCTGCTCGTGGGCCGGATCCGGGCCGTAGGTTGGAGATCCCTGGTGTAAATCAAGGAATAGGAGTTTGTCAAACATAAATTCTGTGCACATGAAAAGTGAACAGATTCAGAAAAAGTTAAGGTATTTAATTCATAAAGGCAAAAAATAACAAAGTAAATAGAGCACACTTCATAACAACAAATAAAGAAAAATTAATAAAGAGAATTAAATATTTGTTCTTAAGTAAGTTTTTAACAACCGATTCTCTACAAATCACAACATAAAAAACTGTTGTGAAGTCAAAGGTGATAGCCGTCAGTGGCATAGTAATATGATACTGAATACATAATTATTATTTCTTGTCCTCTACTCAAGATTTTGGAGCTTGAAAATAAAGGGTAAGAAAAGACTCCCTTCATAATATGTTACTGAAATACAGTGGAGCTATGTTTGTTTATTTAAAACCGGACATGTTGGCTACCAACTGTTTGAAGACCTAGTGCCTTCTCCTAGATCAGCAATCGTTCTCTCTTGTGGCACCACTACCGCTGAAGGCCATTGCCGCAAGAATTTTGATGCTCACATTCCCCTCTAGATGAGACATTTCTCTATTTGATGCAAAACTGCACTAGGAATCTAATTTTGCCAAGGGATACTATATACCAAATGAGTACTTGAGGGATCTTTTACATGCCGCATAATCATACAATGTGGACACTGTTGATTGTTTCTGTTTGCACCTTGAAAATCCATCAACTTGAGCCAGATTTGATCCTGCGCCATTGAGTGTGAGAGGCCTGCATCTTAACCACTACTCCTCTCTGTCAGCTTATAGTAACATTATATTTTTTGCATTTCAAATGCAAAAATATCTCTTAAACACTTTTGCTGACACAATATCCATTTTAACTGAAAGTATGTACAAAAGTATGGAGTGATTCAAGATGATGTTACTTTATTTTTATCATCATCATGTATCATGAATTTCAATAAAATGTGAATATCAATAAATAATTATAATAATAAATAAAATGATATCAAAAATATATTTACATAACACTTGTTTTCACTAAAAAAGAAATCTTTAAAGAAGATTTTTAAAGAAAGATTTTAGTTCATGTTTTGTTTTACATTACTTCCTTCCTTTGTTTCTCTATTTACTTCTAGAATATGATAGGCCTGGTTCCAATTTGCAATTCACAGGAATTTTTTTTAACACTATAGGTGGCCTTAATGATTTGATTTGAGAAATGCATCTAAAGTATAATTAGATTAGCTACTAATTGACTACTTTTGTAAGTCATTGATGGCACAACTGAAACTCTTTATTTAAACTGATTTAACTGACAACATCCATAAACTAGCTAAGGTTTGAGGTTAATGCTGAAAGAAATGCTGAATGCGAAAAAAAGGGTAAATCTAAGCAGGTTTTGAAAATATTTCTATATCACACCTTTTTCGTCTGCATCAACTGTTTTGGAAAGCATAGATCTCAACACCGGAACAGGAAATTCAGAAAAAATGAATAGTGCAGCGCCTAAATAAAAAGATAATATTAAAACAAGTTGCACAAAAACATCAAACCATTTTTTTAAATAATAATGATTTGATGACTTACAGCTGTAAATCATGGCATCATTTTTACCGAGTCCAAAGACCACAAAGCCCGCCACTTTGGACAAAACTCCGATGATTCCAACAAAGTAATCAGGGACATGGAAAAAGTGAAATAATGTTGGTAGTCCAAACAAAAGTGCAATCCCTTCCACTGCAAACTGAATGGAATTATAATTTGAATACTTTGTAAATGACCAATCCAAAGTCTTGACATAGTAAAAGGATAAAGTAAATTGTACTGAAAAGAAAAGAAAAATCAATATTGCAAGACAAAGAAATATTTTTTTGAAAAACAACAATACAACACAACGGAAAATTTCCTGTGAAATTTACAAATGAATAAACTTTACAAAAGTTTTTGTACACTTTCATGAAAAGAGCCCCACAAGTGAGACAAGTTAAAAGCTTATTGTTATTAAGAATATAGTTATGCTGAGATATCTTTGACACAATTTTACGAAAAACTAGTCAAGTCTGTATAGCACGAGATCTGGCTTAGGTTCACCTACCTTTATTAAGTTTCCTAATAAGTTGTGCATAAGAATGTAGATAGAAATATTACGAACACGATGGTAAAGGGCTGTATAAGCAAAAGTGGTCCAATCATAGGGTTGTCTCAATTTGAAAACTTCCATAATTGAGTAAGTCTGCAGATTATCTGCAGGTACCTCTAAATTAAAGAAGAAATTCAGCAGAAAGCTGTAAAACTTCTGAAAATGAATTCTGCAAATTTAATTATAGATTAAAATCGACTTAGTTGCATGGTTTTTGAAATAAAATCGTTTGAATTGCATTTGACTTTGATGATAATACAGTCGAACCTTGTTAATTTGAAGGTACTTAAATAAGAGTTACTGCAACGACAAACTGCATTTCCAATCCCTTCCCAGCATTTTGTAAAGTAATTGTCCTTCAGATAAGACTACAGTTAAAACAAACTGATTTTAAAGGTCTCTTGGAGTTGATCTTAATTTTACAAGGTTTGTGACTGCATCTAAATCAGGTATTGGATTTAAAACTAAAGCAAAATAACTTTAAATGATCGTATTACATAAAAAATATTAATGTCAAGTCAAAATATGAGCTTTTTTTAAAAACATAAAATAAACATTTTTTTGTCAAAATGAATAAGTTTTACATACATCATGCAGTCAACATGTAACTTTTACAAAGGATATATGAAATGAAGCAATTACCAACAGTTCCAAAATAGATGAAAATCAAAGCCAGCAACATCAGCAAAACATTTCTTCTGCCATTACCATCACGAACTCGAAAAACAGTTCTCAAGGAATCTTGCACATGACTCAGTTTAAATAACGTGGAGCATGTTATAGGTGTAAAATCATTTGCACTTTGAGCTTGAATACGTATACCTGTGTACAGAAGTATGACAATAGCAATTATTGCTTCAGTTAGAAATAACTTAGAAAAATTGTTAAATCTGCTGTTATAATCTACACTTTCCAGAAAAGCTCCTGCTGCATATATTCCAAATGTTCCACCAAAAAAGATCATGGCTTCTAAAATTACAATGCGTTTGGTCCTTGATTGTTCTCCACTGACATCTGAGATAAAACCAAATGTTGCAGCAATTATGCCAACAGATCCAAATGTCAATCCAGACACACATGCACTAATGAGAAAGAAAACTACATGTGTTTCAATGTAAGAAGATAAAATACAATTGATTACTGCAGCAATAGTTGTACCAATGGGAGGTATTAGCATAGGTAATTTACGACCAAACTTGTCACACCAAGCAGCAACATAAAAGCTAGTTATAAAAGTGCATAAAGATAAAACTGCTGAGCTATATCTCATCCAGGATGTGGCTTCATTTAGAGCATCCGTAAGATTTCCTTTCTTGGCATAATCACAAAAACTAATATTCACCGGGTGATGGATTTTTAAACACGATTTAATAAAGATAAGTTCTTGGAGAGCATTGCTTTCCATAAATATAATAAGCATATATAAAAGTAAAATAGGTTCAACCGTGATATATCTTAGCTTTAATGCAATGCACACATCCATTATAAAAAAATTTTGATTTGTCTTAGTTGAAAACAGTTAAAAACCTGCTAATTGCAGAGCATTTTTTTTGGCTTTGAATGATTTTATGGACAGAAAATTTTATGCCATCACAATCTATGTTTTTGAACAGCCCCTCTCTGCTGCAGCGTATCATGTGATACCTTTTTTACCGCATTCACAACACAATGCCTTCATTATAAACATTACATTATACTGTATTAGGTGCGATTGCGCTTAAAAGAAGAAATGTTTGGATACTGGGCTTCTCCTCTTCGATACACATTAAAAAGCGAACCATTCGTCTTTCATTAACTATTTTGATTGAATCAAATTTTTGAATTAAAAACAAGAAGAAGAGGATAAAAAGGCTCTTCAACTCAGAGCGAAAAGCTGGAGTGAGAAAGTATTGCGTATGGGCCCATTGCCCAGTTAATGCATTTCCTAAAATTTGAATGTCGTTTTCTCCGTTAAAAAAAGTAAAAAACCACACCCATGGTAGTTTATTGGATTGCCCTTTGACGAATCCAATATCTACACTGAATTAATCGGAAGGGGGGGGGGGGAACTCCGCAATGAAAAGATAGTAAAGCTGCAATGAAATTTTGTGGGTGAAAGGCTGAAATTACAGCCATGTCCCGCCACTGGTTTCGTTTCTCACGGCGCACCTCTTTGCGCGTGGGTTTTTAAAAAATCCATTAAAAATCAATTATTGTGTTTTAAAATTTCGATCGTGTTCTATGTCTCTAACAATATCCAGTAGTCAAAGGAAGAATATTTAACAGTTTGAAACTTCCCTATTAGTTCTGGCTCAACAAATGCAGTATTTATGAATGGTCTATTTGGGCTATAAGCATCATATAGGACTGCAGGATTATGGGAGCGGACAAGAACGTAGTCAAGGGATGTTCGAACCCTCTACCCCTTTCCCGAAAGACCGCTGTCTTTTTTTCTCAGTACTAGAAATTAGTTCGTTCTCATTTTTGGTAGAACGAGCCCGGCCTCGTCCAAATCCAAACACACCCGATCCAGAGTAAAAACCGTGGCCACTAGGGTCCGACATGTTTTTATGAATTGTTAGTCTCCTCTATTGTTTTTCATCAATCAAATATCAGTACTTATATTGAAAATTCAATTCGTTCAACTTATTTTTCTAGAATCTTTCTATTCCGACAATTAGATTATACCGATGTAGAGGAAATTTCTACACAGAACATTGTGTAGAAATTTCCCCAAAATGCTCTACTTCTGATGCATCTATATATTGTAATAGGAATCGCAAACAAACATGATATAAATTAATTTATTTTCTGTTTTAGTTTTATTAAATTTTGATCTGAGGCAAATATAATTTAAATATCTGATTTTTTTTTTCTTTGAAAAAATAAATAAATAAAAAAAGAATGTGTTACACCAAGAAAGTACTGAAAAGAAATAGACTAAAATTTAAAAGTTTAATAATTTTTCCTGTTTCTTTTCGCACTAAAGTGATCTTTTTAAAAATCCGTTTGTAATAACACAAAGTTATTTGTTTAGATATTGACGCTTGAATATCTTGCCATGAACCAGAGTCGCACGAAACCGGAACCTATTTTACGTACTTGAGCCCGAGAACGCTACGGGTTAAGGTTGAAATTGGCAAATCTGTACTGTATTCAGTTCACATAATTTTGCATTAACAAAATTCCTTTAAAAAAATTAAACAAAAACATAGTGAATTTTAATTGTGTTTTTCGCAATGACGAAATATGATATGTTTGTAGCGTACTTCCGAGAGCACAGGGCCCAACTTCACCCGAGAGCCTAAAAGTCATCTTGGCACTCTGGATAAAGTTTTGGCTTTCCCATCAAGACAGGAAGGACCTAGGATCGGGTCTCGTCAGGGACACGCATCCGTGCACCACATAGTTACCCGACAACTCAACAGATGAAGCTACTACCGCAGCATTTTGTTCTGCATGGTGGAGAAACATAGGCTGGTGGATGCTTCGCGTTGGAAGACTGCCAATCTGAAAAGGACCACCGGGCAACTAGGGTCCAAAAAGAAAACATACAGTAATCTATCATTGCTTAAAAAAAAAAAAAAAAAAAAAAAAAAAAAAAAAAAAAACCGAAATTCTTAAAAAAATCCAATTAATCAGCAGTTTATTTTCCAAATCAATTCAAAGCATAAGAATCTCAGTGGGAGTCACGTAATTCTGCAGATATCTTCAAATTAAAGAAGAACTGAGACCGAAATCTGCAGAATCTCTGAAGATTTCTTGCAAATTTTTGCAAAGCTAGTTCAGCATATTTTTTTTTCTTGCGAAAATATCGATTTTTGAGCCAAATTTGAGTCATTTACGGGAAATTTAAGAAAATGCACAGAGTTTTGAAAAAAAAAAAATGGTCTCTATAAAAGACTGAAATTGCATTTTCTAAAACTTTAATTCAGTAAAGTTTCCGGAAGGATTGCATAAAATTATTTATTATTTTTTTTAACCGCGAGAGACCTCCGTTTCCTCTCTTTTTTAAAAATATCCTAAAACGTGGTTTTTAATTTAAATTTGAGTATTTCTCTAGAGAAAATTGAATCGCCCTACCCCCTTATTCAGAAAATTATGCCTAAAGAGTCGTAAAAGTGGAGACAATATTGCAATTTTTTTCAAACATTTCAATTTTGTATTTTTGATGATTCCTAATGTCTCTTCTTATTTGATGTAGGTATGTGCACGCTTGAAATTTATTATTTGGCGAAAATTGTTGTTTCATTGGGCAAATTCACCACCTACGTACATTGTCACCACTATCTTGTAATTTTTTTATTAAAAAAAATCTGTATTGACATAAACTCTCTCTGCTAAAATTTACAATTATGTGACGTTTCAAAAACAGTTGACAAATAGTAACAAGAAATAGTTTGCAACCGTTGTTTAATAGGGTGGGCCGAAAAATGACTTTTTTTTTTTTACTTCGATGATGGGGAGTGCGGAAAAGGTGCCATTGGGAGAGCAAAATGTACAGAAAATTTTGAAATTTTTTGGTCAATATCTTGATCTGCCGCAGTTGAACTTTGGAAAAAATATAGTTTTTTCGAGATTTTTAGCAAATTATTAAAAAAAAAAAACATTCTTCTCTTTTCGATAACGGATAGAGCGGAAAAAAGTGCCATTGGGGAATAAAAATATGATTAAAAAATTGAGGTCTGTGGTGTAATTCTTTCCTTTTCCAAAAATGCGTTGAAGATTTGGCAATTTCCTGTTTTTTTATACCTTTTAAATAAATTCTGTCAAACCGCTGAAATTCTATTCTCGGGGCATAATTGCATTGTTTGTCATATATGATGCATTTTTAGATGTTAGGTGCTAAAAATTTTTTTTAATAATTTCTTAAAAATCTCAAAAAAGTGCATTTTTTCCAAACTTCAACGCGATTGCGGCAGATCAAAAATTGACCAAAAAATTTCTATTTTTTTCTGTGCACTTTGCTCCCCCAATGACACCTTTTCCGCAATACCCATCATCGAAATAAAAAAAAAAAGTCGTTTTCGGCCCACCCTATTGTTTAACTGTTTTGCAACGAAACATATTTTCGTTCTACCAACGTTACTATATAGATACGTCAACTTTTAGAAAAAACGCGAAGTAACGTGTTATTGCTACTTGTATCGTTGTTTATTTATTTTCCGGATTATCCGCGAAATTCACTTATACGCGTTTGTCGTGCCCGCCTATATCGTGCCATACATCAATAATGATACTGTAGTAGACCCAGAGGGTCGTGGTGGCCCGACCGGTAAGGCGCCGGACTCTGGGTCTCGGGTTTGATCACAGCCGGTCAAAGATTCACTATGCTCACTAACTGTGGCTAGTGCACGTCCACGAGAAGCAATACCACTGGGGGCACTGGACCAGGAGTTTGCTCGACTCGTGGTTCAGATTAAAAAAAAAAAAAAAACAAAGAGCGCTCTTCAGGGCCCTATCCAACCAATTAAAATACGTACCGTGATGAGAACTGGGACATTGAGTGAAATGAAATGAAGTAGACTCAAGGAATGCCTTCAACTCTGACAGAATTTGATCGAATCAAATACGATCAATTACATCAACCAATTGCGCAGCCAGAAATTTCGTTTACTCCATCCAGAAGGACATTTTCGCTGCGATGATGGCGGATAAATTTTGATCGAATCGAACAAAAACGAGCTGAATGGTTCCCTTCAATCAAGTTTTTCCCAGAAAGCAACGCTCCGCATAGAATTTTTGCGGCACCTGCTGCGCAGTCGTGGCCGAGTGGTTAAGGCGATGGACTAGAAATCCATTGGGATCTTCCCGCGTAGGTTCGAATCCTACCGACTGCGAGAGTCGCTTTTGCGCAAGTCTGCTCTATAGTAGAGAACAGATAATTCAAACATTACTGACTTTTTTTTAAGACGTATACTTTTGCATGAGAAAAATGGTACTTACATTTTGGATCAGCATTGGGGGAAACATTTTTATTGTTTTGCAACTGTATAAAACATTCTTTTTAATATAAATGAAACGTTCCTTAGGGTCAGGTGCATAGGCGCCTCGTGCAGGGGGGCAAAAGGGGCGACCGCCCCCTCACTTAAAAAAGGGAGAGCCTTGCCCCCTCACTTACCACGATTACAAAGCAATAATCGAGTGAAAAATGATTTTTACTACAGTGGATTGATTTATTTCACCAAAATAAAAGCTGAAAATTCCAACTTTTTTCCTGTTATTTCATAAGAATGGAATTTTTAATCGTAAAGGGGAATGCCTATGCTATCCATACATATCCTGGTTTATATTCCTGGCCAGATGCCGCATGTTTTAGAGGCCATTCGGGAATGTTAAAATAAAATAAGATAACCAAGTTTTACAAAAGAAAAAACAAAGAAAAGAAAAAAAGAAACCTTCAGATGTGCTGCCACACCCCCCCCCCCATCCCCCCATATCTTCTGACCCTCCCCTTTTTTGGTACACCAGCCGCCTATGGTCAGGTGGGATAAAATGGGTCACAAAAGAGCAATTTTACAATCAGGCTTTCACAGTAAAAAATATATCGACTCAAACAGTGAATAAACTGCTCAGGATATGCAAATGTTTATTCTTCATGACATTCAAAGTAAAATATGTCTTCAAAAACAAATTATTGACACTGCTAAAGAAGTTACAAAATGTGCAGTCAATGACTCATTTTACCCCATAGCGTGGGGTAAAATAGGTCACTAGCGGGGTAAAATGAGTCATGCTTCAAAGAATTTAATTTCACGATTTATTGAATAGTAATTTGCACTTTTGTTCATTAATGGGAAAACAATTAGTATAAACATTTCTAAAAAGCAATATTGTCCTCTTGATTTATCTCACGGCCAGGAATGTATAACGATGCATCATACTTCCAAACACCATCTCTACTAAAAAAAAACTTTCACTGTATTTTTAAATTTCATGACACGTTGTTCTACATTGTAGGAAAGTTTGACATTTTCCCCAAAAAATTTAACTTGTTCCCACTTTACAACTTTTAAAGGTTGCTTTCGATGCATTTCGATTCCTTTATAAATGTCTTTTAAAGAAAAGGAGTATTTATTATTTATTTAGTTCACAAGTTTCTATCTGTGTGTGTGTAGTTTTCTCTTTTGGTATCTTTTAAAGTTTCTTCATTTCTTTTGGTTATTGGTGTAAGTGATAGTGTGCTTATAATAGAAGTTTTAATATGCATAAAAATAAAACGTATGCTTGACTCGCCTTGTTCCAATATCAAAGAAACAGTTCATAGCTATTCTTAGTGCCTTGTTTTTCTAAGTACTGTAGGCCCCGCTTAAACGAATACTGTCGGTTCCAAGAAATATTATTCGAATAAGCGGGATATTCGATTAAGTAAGGGAATCTTTAACATTACGTCAATGGCATCGGTTCCGAGATATTTTATTCGTTTCAGCGGGGTATTCGTTTATCCGTTACCCGATTAAGCGGGGACGACTATAGTTCTTTTATCATGATCAGAGGTTGTTTTGGTTCAGATATTTCCTCATCTGAATGCAACGTGAATGTGTTTATTCAAAAGTGTGTAATTTAAATTGCAGTTTTTATCGCTTTTTTTAAACGAAAAAAAGTAACTCCCCAAGGAAAACTTTAGATTACTATAAAAGAGGTATGAATAATTTTATTCCATTCCAGTTTGCATCTTTTAAACAGCTTAAAATGCTTCAGATCTTCTACTAAAGCTATCACAATCTTCATAGTCCTAGTAGAATTGGGATTAGATCAATAGGACTAGGAATCTTGGTTAATAACGCAGCACAGATTTTTGTGGTGGACACTTTGTCGGAACTGAAACTACAGACTCTAATAAATTAAATAAATTGAGATATTTTAGCCGCTTTGATCCTTCTGGTATTTCAATTATTCGAGTGTTTTTTTTTTTCCAGATCATTGTTTTTCGTCATCACAACTTCTTCATCAACTTCAAAAAATGTATGTTTTTAGAAATATATTTATTACAGTGTTTTATGTTTTGGTAAAAGCAAAGCTATTTAAATTCTTCTCTTGTTAGTCCATCACTACACTAAATAATTGTTCACATTAATAGGAAACTGTTCCTATTTCTTAGATAAGGAGTCCTTACAGATAAGCCAACTGCAGATGACTCCTTTTTAATGTATTAGTAGGTTGTCATGTTAAGTCTGTACTTCCAGGAACCGAAAATCTTGGTCGATGAAGCTGCAGAGATTTTCTTTGGCAGAGACCTTGTCAGATCCAAAATTACGGACAATACGTGTCAAATAAAATTAATTGAGATACAGGGAACACTTATGCGCCGGCCCAAGGGACCAACAAAAAAAGTGCCGCCGCAGTGCCAGGTCGCATAAGTGAAAGAGACGTATAAGTGAGCAAGCCTATTTTAAAGACTAAAACGCAACATAGCTTCTAATGAGAGAATGAATGAGAATTTTCTATAGAAAAGGGACATTTTATTACGGTTTGGCAATTACTTTAACGTAACTACAATGACAAAAAAAGAGAAAACAAAAATTGTAGTATACCTAATTATAAACCATTCCCTTTAAAACGATGCATAATCGATAATTGACCCTCTCCGAACAAGCGAAAAAAATGCCTTCTGTGAGTAATAGAGGCAAAAGATTAAAGAGAAAAGTGAAGAAAAATGCTCATTTTTTAAAAAGAAAATACATTTTTTTTATATTTTAGGGAAAATTCGGCGTATAAGTGAAATATTTATCTTTAGAGCGATGCATAAACGAATGATACTATCATTATTTTGCTATGGAATGTGCTGGGACTATTTAAAATCGTCGTATAAGTGAAAAAGGCGCATAAATGAGGCGGCGTATAAGTGAAAGTTCACTGTATTTTAGTCTTTTTGATTCTTTTGGTATTTAAATTATTCGATTGTTTGTTTCATTTCAAATCATTGAATTTTCGATTTATTTCTTCATAAACTTCACAATATGTAATTTTTTTTTAAAATCTGTTAAATTGTTTATTTTATGTTTTGAAAAATGCAAAGCGAGTTTATTTTTTTTCTTGCAGGTACATCGAATGAAAAATGACTGCTCACATTAATTTGATTTTTTTCTTATTTTTTAGATAAGGAGTCCTTACAGGTAAGCTAACTCTAGGTGACTTTTTAGCTCATTTTTAGGTTGTCATGTTAAGTCTGTAGGTATAGAAAGCGAGAAACTTGGTCAATGAAGCTGCAGAGATTCTCTGTGGCGAAGACTTGATGAAACCACAGACAACACATGTCAAACTAATTAAATCAATTGAGATATTTTAACCTCTTTGATCCTTTTGGTATTTCAGTTATTCAAGTGTTTTTTTCATTTCATATCAATGAATTTTCGGTTGGTTTCCACATCAACTTTATAAAACGTAATTTTTTAGAAGTCTATTGAATTCTTGCGTTTTAAGTTTTGGTTAATGTGAAACATTTTCAAATTCTTCTCTTGGAAGTGCATCCATACGGGTAATGATTGCTTACATTAATACTAAACTTTTTCTATTTCTTGTGCAAGGAGTCCTTACAGATAACTCAACTCCAGGAGACTTTTTTAAAACGTATTGGTAGGTTGTCATGTTAGGTATGTATTTACTGTATTACTACACTGCAAACAGTGAAACGCTGTTTTTACAGTATAATGTTGACAGCCGAGGTTTCAATTTAAAGCTATAAAATGCACAGTAATAAACTGTAAAACTAGAAATTTTAGTTTCTTACTGAAAAGTTAGCAATTTTGCAGTTTATTTCCATTAATTTTAGCTGTATTATACTCTAAGAACAACAGTACAGTACTGGCAGTATAGGTTGCAATTGAAAACTGTAAAATGCGCAGTGATAAATTGCAAAATTAACATTTTACAGTTTATTACTGTAAAATTAGCAATTTTACAGTTTAGTTTAGTAAAATGAACAATTTTAGTTTATTACTGTAAAATTAGCAATTTTAGTTTAGTACCGTAAACTTACAATTTTTAGTAAAATTGCTGTATTATACTGTAAAAACAACGTTTCTTTTTTACGGTGTGGGAACTGAAGAATGATAATATTGCAGAAATTTTTTGAGGGGGAGACTTTGTCGAATTCGAAACTGCGGACAACACATGTCTAAGAAATTAAATTTATTGAGATATTTTAGAAATAATTTATGAAATTCCAATTGGAATTTCATTTTTTCGAGGGTTTTTTCAGACCAAACAGCTTTTGGTTTCTTTCCTTATCCACTTTTCAACATGTATTTTTTTTAGAAATCCGTTATATTACACTGAAGTGACAAAAGTCATGGGATACCTCTTAATATCGTGTCGGCCCTCCTTTTGCCCGGCGAAGTGCAACAACTCGACGTGTCATGGACTCAACAAGTCGTTGGAAGTCTTCTGCAGGAATATTGAGCCATGCTGTCTCGATAGACGTCCATAATTGTGAAAGCGTTGATGGGGCAGGATTTTGGGCACGAACAGACCTCTCGATGGTGTCCCATAAATGCTCAATGGGATTCATGTCGGGCGATCTAGGTGGCCAAATCATTCGTTGGAATTGTCCAGAATTTTCTTCAAACCAATTGCGAACAGTTGTGGCCCGGTGACATGGCGCATTGTCATCCATAAAAATCCCATCGTTGTTTGGGTACATGAAGTCCATGAATGGCTGCAAGTGATCTCCAAGTAGCTGCACATAAGCATTTCCAGTCAATGTTCGGTCCAGTCGCACTAGAGGACCAAGTCCATGCCATGAAAAAACAGCCCACACCATTACGGAGCCACCACCAGCTTGAACAGTGCCTTGCTGACAGTTTGGGTCCATGGCTTCGTGGGGTCTGCGCCACACTCGAACCCTACCATCGGCTCTTACCAGCTGAAATCGTGACTCATCGGACCAGGCCACGGTTTTCCATTCATCTAGGGACCAACCGATATGCTCACGTGCCCACGAGAGTCGCTGCAAGCGATGTCGTTCTGTCAGTAAAGGCACTCGAGTCGGTCTTCTGCTGGAATAGCCCAAGAAATCCAAATTTCTCCGCACAGTTCTAGCAGACACGTCCATTGTACGTCCCACATTGATTTCTACGGTGATTTGACGCAGTGTTGCTTGTCTGTTAGAATTTACGACTCTTTGCAGACGTCGCCGGTCTCGATCTTTAAGTGCAGGCGGTCGACCACTGCGCTGTCCATGGTGGGATGTTATGCCTGAAATTTCATACTCTCGGCACACTCTTGACACAGTGGATCTGGGAATGTTGAATTCTCTAACGATTTCCGAAATGGCATGACCCATGCGTCTAGCTCCAACTAACATTCCGCGTTCAAAGTCTGTTAATTCACGTCGTGCGGTCATCATCACGTTAAAACCTCTTCACATGAATAACTTGAACAGAAATGAAAGCTCTGTAAAAGCACTGCGCATTTATACCTGTTCTATGCGATGCTACTGCCATCTGAAAATTTGCATATTGCTATCCCATGACTTTTGTCACTTCAGTGTATATATATTCTTTAAAAATGTTTTTGCTGATGTGAAACGTGTTTAAATTATTGTCTTATAAGTGCATCAAAGCTGGTTTTTTAAAAATTAAACCAATGTACAATTTTATATAAAATAATGTTGAGAACTACGGCGTCTTCCCCCAATCTACTCTATTATCACGAGAATGGAAATTTGCTCTCATCATTCGTAAACGCGGAATAGATAGACAGACTGGCACTAATAGTAACCTTTCGAAAGCAAAAATAATGATTAGGAAATAATGAAATAACATCTTCAGGAAAAGAACAGTCCGTGGCTGTTTACCAAGTATGGCAAACAATTTTCTTCACGAGACTTTCTTTCACTGCCGATTTTGACAACGAAAACCATTCAACACTGAAGAATAACCCTGGTAATAAAAGTAGAACGAAAAACTTGAAAAAATAGCTTAAATAAATAATTTCTTAGTTTTATCTTTAACAAGAACACTATAATATTCTTGAATTATAAAGCAGTGATTAACCGCCCCTAAGCAGGGGCTAAGGCAGAAACATGCAATACACCGCCAGCTCGCCCATTTCGATCCATGGACAGCTGTTTCGAGCTTATTATGCTCTCATCAGCATGGAATACGAAAGTAGTCAAGTTGGAGGCAAAAATCCTCTTATACAGCAAAGAGAGCCAAAAAAAAAAAAACTGGTAGCTAAAAAAGGTAGCTCTGCCTAAAAAATTTACGAGTTGTACCGTACTAAGTGCGGTCGCTCGCTGGTATTCTAATTTCACATTAGCTACCAGTTTTTTTTTTTTTTTTTTGGCTCTCTTTGCTGTATAAGAGAATTTTTGCCTCCAACTCGACTACTTTCGTATTCCATGCTGATGAGAGCAGAATAAGCTCGAAACAGCTGTCCATGGATCGAAATGATCGAGTTGGCGGTCTATTGCATGTTTCTGCCGTAGCCCTTGCTTAGAGGCGGTTACTTACTGCTTTATACAATTTAAACTGTTTTTGATATTACGCAATTCAATTATTTTGCGCCATTGAATCTCTTTTTGTTGAAAGGGTGCAAGTCTACACTGTTCTTAAGCTGACTTACGCCGTTTTCTACAAAAACTGATTCAATTAAGAGAAGTTATTTAGAGCAAAACATTTTTTGTACAATGTCCATGTATCGAAATAGCCGAGTTGGTGGTGTATTGCATATTCCTGAATTAGTTTGACACTTATTTCAGCGACATCCTTCACAACTATTTTTTTGCTACACTGCAAAAAATAAACTGTTGCTTTTAAGTATGATACTGGTAGCAGAAGTTCCAGTTTAAAACTCACATGCACAGTAATAAACTGTAAAACCAGCTATTTTAGTTTATTACTGTAAAGCAGCAATTTTACAGTTTATTACCACAAAATTAGCTGTGTTATACTGTAAAAACAACAACATAATATTGGGAGCAGAGGTTCCAGTTTAAAACTGAAATGCACAGTAATAAACTGTAAAATTAGCAATTTTACAGTTTATTACCGTAAAGCAGCAGTTTTTAGTTTGTTACTGTAAAATAACTGCATTATACTGTAAAAGCAATATCTATTTTTCACAGTGTAGCCTTGAATCAATTTGTTTCAAGGGTAAGAAATAATAACAATACGAACAATTAGTAAGCAAGCGTACATTTTGAAGACAATTTTTAAAAAACATTCCGTGAAAATACTACCGGGCTGCAGGGCATCCTTTTATTAATGTAAACAGATTTGAGCTCAATGAAGTAATGCATCAGAAGAAAATGAATGCATTTTTTCTAGAGCATTCAGTAGCATTCATACATGCACTATTTACAGTTTGTTTTATAAAGAGTTGTGAGATAAAAATGTTGCTTCTTGAAGAAACGATTAGAGTACATTATCCGTGATTTTGTATTTAAATAATTGTCCACGTGGAGCTTTTGCTTATCGCTTCGTTTTTATTTATTTATTTATTTATTTTTTAATTCCTCTGAAATAAAAAAGGTTTAAAATAGCCCAATGAATAACATCAGATCTTAAGTTGAGAAGTAAAATAAAATTAAAAACAGAAGAAGAGAAAATCATTGTCAAAATCTTGCAGCAAAATCGAACTTTCAAAGCACAGTCATATCGCACTATCATGCTTGTCGTAAAAATAGTTTTGAGGAAAAAAAAAAAAAAAAACTAGCTAACTTTTTACTCTTAGCGAAGAGTAGCGTACACCTTTAATTCGCAGATCATCAAACGGAAGAGAGGAGGAGTAAAAAAGAGAGAGAGAGCAAGAGATAGAGAGAGGGAAAAAGAAAGCTCTAGCGTGTGTCAGATCTTGCATGTTAATATCCGGAAACGCGCAGACACGATTATTTCTCCCCTATTTATCCGGCAGTTTTCATCCGGCCCCCATGCGCATGCGCCTCTCGGATTGCGTGAGAGCAATCCCTCTCCTCGCTAAGGAGGAGAAGCGGGAGCGATCGGGAAAAAGGGGGAGGGAAGGCAAGGGCTCCGACGGAGGAGGGATGCGGTTGAGAACCCCACTAGGGGTCGCGACAGTCGCCGGGATGGAGATGCTGCGGCAAGAATTTTTCTTCCGTCCCTCGGGCCCCTTTTGACATCGGTGAAGGGGGCCCCCGAGGCATCATGGCTGAAGACCGGCAACTGCCCAACATACAAGAGGATTGCCTCCTCAAGGTACGTGGATTCGATATTTCCACAGTCCAGATTTTGAGATCAGTCAGGCAACATAACACCAGAATACCTAAATAGCCACTGCCGGGGGGAAATACCCTCCCTTTCTGGATCTTTCCGCGAAACAATTCTTTTACATATTGTGGCTAAACTCTCCCCGTTGTAGATTTCAGAGAAAGATTTTATTATTTTTTTTCTTCTGCTTTCTTTAGGCTTAACGAACCGGCCCCCCTTTTCGATGGTAGCGGCCCTAATGATGCTGAACCGCAAAATTTGTGGAAGGTTCGGGATTGGGCATAATCCCGTTACGGTTGGGGATGATTAAAGAGACAACCTTGACCGAGATTTGAGTCTGTCGGCTTCATTTGCATTTCGAAAATAGAGCATGATACAGATATTGATGAAACAAACTCTGAATTTTAAGTTGTAAATATTATTTTGTAAAAATATGGCAGAATTATAGTTCTAGGTTTAATAATTAAAAATTAAAGAGTTTAGTTTAGCTTATGAAAGAGCGTTTAGGTATAGTATTTAAAAGTAAAACATCTGATGCTCTTTATTGAATCACTTCAACTTGAAAAGATATGATCTTAAAAATTGTTGCCTTAGTTTTGCTTACGTGAATTAATATGAGTAAGAGAGAATTGAAATAATATTTTTTATTGCTAAATTTGGAAAATGAATCAAACTCGTACAGAAGTCCACTGGTTTAATTTAGGAAACAAATGTACTAATATTTTAAAAAGTAGATATACATGCATAAAAATAAGTGTAGACTAACACATAGAAGATTTGGAAAATGAGGGAAGATTCCATTTTCGCAATCAAATGAAGAAATATGCGTTGATAAATATTATTACTTGAAGATTGTTCAGAATAATGAACCAATAAAATTTAAATTGTTTTTGTACGATGTTTTATTTCAAACTTAACAAAGTACATAAAAATAATGATAAAAAAAATCTTATATGTTGACATTGAGTACATAGCTCAGTATTTATAGTATAAACTAAATTTGTATTGTTAATTTGGGAATCTACTGCTGTTCTTTTTCATTCCTTCTCTTCAGAAATATCTTGTTTAACAGCTAATAATCAAAAGACATATTAAATACATTATTTTGATCACAGCTTGAAGAAGTATGATATTTTTGAAACAAGAACAGATTCAAAATATTTTAATTATAAACAAAATAGAGCATTGCATTGTCAATAAATACTATACTCGGTATAAAGTACTCAATTCTTGGTATATGATTACTAGGTGTAAGATAATAATTATAAATTAATTTTGTCATTATTATTAGTTGTTTTTTATATTATCTTTTAAAGTATACCTTCACCAAGAAACTATGATAAATTGTTTTATTAACAGCAAATAAATGTAATTGTCTGAAATCCTTACTATAACATACAGTATGAAAGTGTGTGCAGAGTAAAAACAAAACAAATAGTTCATAGAAAACGTAAAACTGATTGGAATATTAAAAGATAACCCTCTGCAAATTCCTGAAATTTTAAGTTGGAATTCAAAAACATGAATATTTCATTCCATTTCAGTCAAATTTTGCTGATCAACCGGCGGAAAAGATGTTTTAAATAAAATTAATTGAATGATTTTTGAACACAATATTACGATGGATAAATTTATAAACAAGAAATGACTAATTTTCTGCAAATAAGAATTACACGTTTTACGAAAGTGTAATGAGTAAAAACAAAACAAATAATTCAAAGAATGAAATACAAAATAATAATAATAATAATAAATTGCCTCTCAGTTGATATAAATGATTTAATAATTTAATATTCCTATTCTGAATAAATCTACACTTATAGAGAATGTTGCAACATTTTTCATGTCTCGATATTTTTCTCTTTAGCTTATTGCTTTTAAATAACCTCTAATTTTCAAAGAACAAGTCCTGAATTAAATGGCTGCTTACAGTTGAAAATTAAATTTAAATTAAGAACACCCGTAAATTAAAGTGCTCATCACAGTCCCTCCCCCCCATTTGCTTTAATAACTATTATGTCTAGTGTGTTAATGTAATTTTATTTACAAAAATATTTAAAAAATTCCAAAGGAAATTGATAAAATTTTGAAATTATTTAACATGGAAAAATGGAGAAAAACAAATCTTTTGTCAAAAACAAATAAGTAAACATTTTTAAAAATCGGAATTGTATTAGAAAGGGTAAAAACAGTGAGGGTGAAATTTGTAATATTAAAAAAAAATAAACCAGTACATTAATCGGCTCTGCCGATTAATCGGCCGGTTCTCATTCGCCGATTAATCGGTAATCGGAAATCGGCCAATTTGCTTATCGGTGCATCCCTACTGTGCCCCTTATCTTTACTTAGACCTAGTTTGGTATAAAACGATATTTTTTTTCAATTTAAAAAAGAAATATAGTGCATAAAGATTACGGGTCATTTTCACCATATGCTTACATTTCAGAATTTTTAAGTAATTTTTTTAACTTGCTGTTTTCTATTAGAATCACTAACAGATGATTTGTCACATATTTTAGGTGTGTGAAAAAGTTATTGGTTGTACACTTTGATGCATTATTAAGTATTCAAATGCTATTGAAAAATTTTAAGTTGCAAGGAAAATTGTCGTCCGTTAACATACAAAATCGATATGAAATGTCACTTTTAAGCTATATCATAGCGCCTAAAACTAACTTCAATTGAAATTATTTGCGTCCCTGAAGCTTAAAACGATGTTTGTGATCATTAAAATATAGATAAAAAACTGCATGGTAACGGACTTGACATTTGGTAACGGATTTGACCAGTAGCGGACTTGACATTTGAATCAAAATGTCAAATTATAGCTAGGTAGTCGAATTTAAAAATTTAACAATAATATACATTTCCTTAGAGTTGCATAATTAACAATATTTCGGGGTAAAAGTTGAGAAAAAGTAAAAATTAATACAAAAATCTTTGGTAACAGACTTGACAAAGAATAAAAATACGCACTGGGAAGAAATCTTGTGCGAAACGCCACAGCAATACTTCTCGACTGAGGAAAACAAAATGGTACGAAATAGTTACGTCACTAGTTTGTTAAGTTAACTGAATACGTGTTACCATCTTTTGACTGCAATAAATACCTTTTTTAGCTCAAATTATCTTAGGGTAACGGACTTGACAAGAACTGCCGGACAAAATATATTCATACATTTCTGAATGAAAAAAGATTACTGTTGTCAATATTCATTATGAATATCATATACTAATAGTCAATGTATAAAAATAATTTGTTGTATATAATTTTTTATACAATTAAGTATATAAAAAAATAGTTGAACTTACGAAAATTGGAAATGAACAAGCGTTTTTGCCTTGATTCTCATTTTTTAAGACTTATATAAAAATAAATAAATAAATTTCAATAATTTGTTGAGTGATAGAATTTTTTGAGGGGTATTTCTTGCAGAAAATAATTGTTCACATTGAATTAAAAATGTAAGTTATGCTTCAAAATCGTCTTTTTAACCTCCGGACAGCAAATGTAAGCAAATTTTGAAAATGGCCCTTACCTTATTAATCCCACTTTAAAATGAATCAATTTTAAATCACACAAAAAAAGTTTTTGATGTGTTTCTACTCCAAGAACTGGAACATAAAAGTTTAATGGCACCTTCCAAACAGAATATCTTATGATAACTAAAAAACAAAATGGTTCAAATCTTAGAAATTTCAGGCAGGATATAGTACTCGGGCTATCATCTACATAAGTTTTTTCAGATTTTTCTTTTCATGTTAACTGGGTGAAATATCGACACAACTGTGTCTCATGGTAATCTGGCTCAATTAGGGACCATCTACGAAGGCTGTAGCACTTTGACGAAGAGAAGTGGAGGAGGTTGTGACATTGTGACAGTTTGTGGCACTAGGGAGGGAGGTGGTAATAAGGAGGGTGGCATCGTCTATTTTGATAGAAATAAAAACATTTTTCACTACAATGCGTTTTTGTAACATACATTGCAAAAAATGAATTGTTTTTACAGTATAATGCAGCTAATTTTGCAGTAATAAACTGTAAAATCACAATTTTACAACAATCAAGTTTCTTTTTAAAATAACAGTTGTTTTGAATGCACCTATTTATCGTTCAGCAAAGAATATAAAATCATCAGAACTTTTATTAAATCGTATGTATTCTCCAATTATTTTCCAATCAATGATTTGCATTTACTTTTAAATTGAAATTACCGGGGAATCAAAGTTTTACAAGATTTAAGTTCGCTGTCTTTGCATTAACTTTCATATTTACACTACTGGTTAAAAGTATTACAAACAAATCTACCATTTTATCCATAGTAAGAACAAGAAAAAAAGCATTATTTTTTCAAATCGAGAAATATTTTTTATCGTCGTTGAATTAGTTTAAAAACAAGATACTATTGAATTAGAGAAAAGGAAAATAATAAAAAAATAAAATTAATTATTTTTACACCAGCTCTCTGTGCCGAGGTAAAACTTAATTCATCAATTTCACAAAAACAGTATTTGCTATCAAGTATGAGCTTTCATAGATTTCAATAAAAAATAATCAAATGACAAACTCTTGAAACTATTACAAGAGCAGGGGTGAAAGGCAATAAAGTACAATTTAGCTTGAGACAAAATGATAAAACACAGAACGTTAGAATTACCTCATATAACTCACATGTCCTTTAGTCTCTTTTTTCCCTCATAATTATTACAAGTTCCACCAACAATAATAACCTTTTTTCATTTGGGAAAGTAGCAGGCTGCTCAAAGAGGTATTAACATTAATGACTTTTTGTAAAAGATAATAACTCATTTTGCTCTCGACGAGCTATGGGAAAAAACATTTATTCCAATGCGTAGTTTTGTTAGCGCTTTAGGGTACATTTAATTCCTAAAACAAGATGTTTCATTTCACACGAAATATTAGTTGAAAACCATTCAAGTTTCGAATTTTTGGCTATGTTTCTGTTTGTTTTTTAACGTTCGAAAACTGCGAAAACTTTTATCCTATATTTTTTTCGAACAGTTTCAGTTTAAAATTTTGTATTTTATGCGTATCTTATACAGCATTCCTGTTTTTTACATTTGTTAATTTTAGGTATTATTACTGTTATAAAAATTATTATTATTATTATTATTATTAGTGGCGTGGCAAGCATGGGTGTCACATGAAGAGGTAATTTGCAGTCTCACCCCCCCCCCCAAAGCTTTCAATGTTGTACCTAAATATAAAGTTTATACAAATTTCAGAAAAACTTTGTAAAACATTAACACATTTTAAGTAAGATTTGCTCTAGGCGCCTGTAAGTATCTCCTCTGCCTCCCTGCAATAGTGTTTTCTTTTTACCATTGAAGTTTGATAAATCAAATATAATTTTTAAGATATATTGGGCGAAACTTTCAGAATTGAAGCGTTTATACTTTTCATAAATTCCTGAATTCATGTTGGGGGTCACCTCAGAAGAGCCGACCGCCCTCCCCCCTCCCCCCGTTGCTTTGCTATTATTGTTATTATTATTATCAATTTCACACATCTTACTTACTCTTTTATGCTTTGAAAATAGACCTTTCGTTACGTTGAAATGTCTTTCTGCATTTCTAATGTTGTTTTAAGCTGACGTTTAATAATTACAAATGTTTTCATAAAACTGATGTTTATGACATAAACATTTGCATGATTCTTTAAAGACCACAAGCTTTGCTGAAGAGTGTGGACATTTTTTGCATAAAATTATTAAACCTCGACGTAAATAACAAGTATGTATGTCAAGTTTTCTAAAAAATTAGTTCAGTAGATTTTGTACAAAATCTTGGGGCATTAAAAACGAAAAATTTTGTTTAAATATTTGACTAGTTATTGACATTACCTACATTTAATCTTCAATTAAAAGGGTATCTTTAATGAAAGTCAAACCGTGACAACATGAATGATGTGTTTTCAATAGCTATTTTTCATTTGCAATAATTTCAAAATAAAATTAGCTTATTTTATGACAATAATAATATTTTTTCTATACATATTATTATTCCGATGTCTCGAAAACATGGAAAACACATAACTTATAAAGTATCTGAATTAGATAATTAATTTATGAAACAAATTATTAACTAAGTGGACACATGTTCCATGGTCTTTAAAATGTTAAACTATTTCAAAAAATTCGAAATATTTTAAACATCACATGTGACTTTTTCAAGAAAGCGTTTCACTTACTATTTGAAGTAATGGGTAAAATTTGTCATTTTAACGGCTTGGCAATATTCCAAACCCCTCAGCAAGGCGTAGGATACGTTTTCCTAACGTCGTAAAAAGCAAAATATGGTACTTTCTTTTCAGACACAACATACATCATACTTTAAAGAACGACAGATATTTTTGTCTATATTGTAAATGGGCTACTTTTGTGATGAACGCCATTTAAATGACAATGCCTGAATGTGCGTTGAAATTCCTTGCTCCACTTTGTAAAAAAAAAGTCTGTTGGACAAGAAACACTTTTCATCAGTTAAGACTAGATATAAAGTTTCAAATTCTGCGTAAAATACGAAGTGACGTTTCTCCATTTAAAAAATTGCAGTTATTTAATTTTGGTTGTCATTTTTAATACTGCGGTGGTAAATTCCTCAAGTGTTTCATTTTCAATAGATCGAACATAATAATATTGTTTTATTTATCATAGAAAAGTGAAAAGTGGAAGTCCATCATCAAAAGTATAGTGATTGAATTTTTACGAGATAAGCGAATCAGCTGCTGTAAGTGCGCCAAAACAAATACTGCATAGCAGTTTTAGACGTCCTGTTGATATGTCTCAATCTTGTTTTATTATTTCATTTCAGTTTAACGTCAAAAATTTGTCTTTTTTTCCATTTTCTTTCAGAATTGGGGTCAGTCGCTTGAAGTTCCATAAAAATGCAACTTTTACAAAAATGTTTTTTTTTTTTTTTTTTTTTTTTAAACATTTTCATTGGAATGGTTTTATAAATTATCTTACTCATTATAATTTATTCAGTAATATTATGGACGAAAAAGATTTTTTTTTCATTTAAAATATGGTCACTCTTATTGAAAAATTAATTCTTGTCATTCCGCCATACTAATGAAGTCTAATTATTTTAATCCATTGAGTGAAAAGGTATTCAATTTGAGTTTCTTATTGTTACTTCTGAATCTTACAATTACTTATCAGCTAAAACAATGAATTTATACATAATTCACAAAAGTTTCTCTTTATCCAATAAGCTTGCTTGATAAAAATGTCATTCCGTCACAAAAAAAAAAAAAAATAAATAAATAAATAAACTAATAATCAAGTAAATATATAAATTGAAATATTTTTTATATTTTAGCTTTTATAACTTAATTACAAATGATGAAATGCAAACGAAAATGTCAATTTTATTAAAAACTAGCAGTACCCGCACGGCGATGCCCGTGCAATAAATGTAAAGGAAGTTAACTAAATAAAGTTTAACTTACTCTTAAGACTTTTCGCCGTTTCGTGTGTGTGTGTGTGTGTGTGTGTGTGTGTGCCTGTGACGAACTTATTTATTTTTAGCGAAATTTTTACGTTTCAATGAAACTTTTGACACAACTGTAGTGCCAAGATTTTCGAAAACTCTCAACGAACACAGCAATTTTGCCTTTGAAATTTAACATAATTCACCGATTTAATCGTAATTTCAATGTAAAATTGGTCGCCAAATTTAAATTTATTAACATAGGGAACCGATTGTGTCAGGTAGCTCAGCCTCAACCATTCTTCCATGATTTTAATTTGAACATTAAAAGGCAAGAAATATAATGTTATTCGCACCATCTCTTTGAAGTGATTACAATCTATAACAGTAACCCTCAAATAAGCAAGATTTCCCTGGCTGGGAGGTTTGGTAAATTTCCAGATTGTTGCCAAACTTTACGACGCCAAATACGAAGAGTAACTTCATAGCGGTGTTACCGAAAATGTCAGAATGGAACTATTAAAAATTTAGGTTTGGCGACATTATATACATGTTTTAAATATGCAATAAAATACTTTTTAGACTGCAAACAACTACTGTTCCTTCACAGAGCGTTTTCTTTTTCTTTAATTTGGAGAAAGAAGTGTTTCACTGGCTGGGAGGTTTGGTAAATATGTAGTTTTTACAGTATAATACAGCTAATTTTATAATAATAAACTGTAAAATCGTTAATTTTACAGTAGTAAACCGTAAAATTTCTACTTTACAGTACTAAGCTGTAAAAATGCTAGTTTACAGTACTAAACTGTAGAATTGCTAGTTTCACGGTTTATTATTGTGCATTTTAAAGTTTTAAACAAACCTCTGCTGCCAGTATTACACTGGTGTTTTACAGTATAATACAGCTAATGTTATGGTACTAAACTGTAAAATTGCTAATTTTACAGTAATAAACTGTAAAATTACTTGTTGTACAGTACTAAACTGTAAAAATACTAATTTTACAGTTTATTACTGTGCATTTTGCAGTTTCAAGCTGCAACCTCTGCTGCCAGTATTATACTGCAAAAACAACAGAATTTTTTTTTCAGTGTTTACATTCACAAAATTTCCAATCGCTACTATTTTAGAAGAACTCAAAACTGACGAACACCTTCCCCATTTTAATACGCTTGTATAAGTTTCACATGTGGGTTTGTTTGCTTGTTTGCATGTATGTAACTCTGAATAAAAGATACAATTCACGTTCTTAGCAAATATAAAAGTAATATATTTAATACTATTATTAATACTAAAGGCTAAACTATATAAGATGTTGATGCATTATAAGTGCATCAAGAAGCGTATTTTTTAGTTTTTTGAGCTATAATTTATTTATCTCTCCCGCAGAGCCCCACGTCGTCGCGCCGCGACCGGGTGTCGCGCCTGGGCCGGGCCTTCGTCAAGCACCTCCAGTTCCACAAGGCCCGTCCGCTGGCGGCGCTGGCCTCGCTCACCCACCGGCTCTCCTCGTCGGCTTCCGGCGACAACCCGCGCAAGGGGCTCACCCTGCTCGACAAGTCCTGCAGCCTGCCCGCCATCGCGCCCCGCCTGCCCCGCTCCAGGTCCAACCACCACAGGCAGACCAGCACCTCCGGGAGCAGCTCCTCGTTGGGGTGAGTGCCGTCCGCATCCTCCTTTTTTGATCTGTAGCACAGTTATGAAATCTTTTATATTGCTGTGATGTCTTCAACTTCTTAATGTACAATACCTGGATACTGGGAATACTGGGATGTTCAGTTATTCAGCGAACTTCAACAATATTCTGTATATATAAAAGAAATTTCATTTTGTCTGAGAACATACAAGAGAAGAGCCTTGATGATGGCATAGCCCGATTACGGGATTTTTGCCCTACTGATGACCAAACAGGGTGAAATTCCCCACATTATATATAAGTGGGGGATACTGAACATGTCCCTCTACCTTCCAGCGCGGCAGCTCTTTTATCTCCCTCATCCCGTCCCGTCTCTTTCGCAGGTCCGAGTCGTGCAAGTCCAAGGCCCCCTCCTCCTGCTCCTCCCTGCCCCGCGTGGCCCGCTCCCAGTACAGCCTGAGCCGATGTCCCAACGCGGGCTCCGACGCCGACTCCATGTCTCGCATCTCGCTCTACTTGGAGGAGCGGAGGATGCTGCTGAACGGGCCCCTCGTCGACCTGACGCCCGACGAGGCGCCCCGGAGGGTCGAGTTCTACCGCAAGCGGAGCCCCTCGCCCAAGCCCAAGAACGACCCCTACGGCAGGAGGCTACCGCTCACACCGCAAGGTAAATGATTCGTTCGGAGTAGAATATAGACCGTGTTAAATCAACGCCTCCTAATATTAAATGCCTACTGCTTTCTGGTTTTTGCACAGAATTAAATTTCTCCCTTGGTTCACAAAGCACTGCCATCAATCGGAGTTCTTCGAGACAGTAATTAACAATTACTTGATTTCTAAATTTAAATTTTAAAATGAACCATTCAAAAAACAACGGCATCATCAGATTGCCGCAAGGTGGCGCTCAAAGTGGAACAACTGATTCCAGTATTGAGGCAAATGTAGTAGGCATTTAGTATTTAGGAGGCGTTGGTTAAGCACAGAAGTCGTATCTGTACTTTTTTACAAAATTAAAAGTATTGTCACCAGGTGTTTTTTTGTATCGTATTTTACCTGGAAACAATGCTTTATGGTCATTTAAGATAAGAAAATATTTTTGAAACAAATCTGAAAATAGTATCATCTGAATCAATGCGTGGAGGTGCAAAACTCCAGCGAGCATAGAGCAATTTCTCAGTTTGAGTTCGATTCCAGATACCGTTTTTGTGCTTAGAAAGCAATGTTGTTGTGAGTCGAGCACATCTTCGAACTTTCTTAAAATGACGATTCCAATCTTGAGAAACACACTCGAAATTAATTCACACAAAATATGTAAACTAAAAAAGCAGTAGACAATTTCTAAACGTCCAAATCAATGAAGCATATATCACTGAATAAGGTACAGTACACAGTACACCACGGATTTACATCCAATGGCATACTACTGCTTTGCTCACAGACTCTAGATCCGATCTTCAGTCGATCATGAAGGAAAGCTCCCAGCAGCCCTAGTGTAAAATTTTCTAATAAACATAAATAGTTGCAGCTCCAATAGTCCAACAGATACCCTCCTACATGGCCGATAATAAGTTGACTAAAAACGTAGCATAAGAAACCGAAATTCCTCTCAACTTTCCAGCAACTTTCTTTTCGATACTGATGCTGTAGCCAGACGTAAACACTCCTCCCAACCTGCTGAGAAGTTTTCCATCTCAAAACTAAATTGCAACCTCGTAATTTCAACTAGTATAACCGGTTTACGCACAATACACTTTCAAAAAAGGAAAACCTTCCATGGTAGAAAAATAAACTACTATATTTGTTCCTCATGTCCCGATGAACAACTTTCTACAGCTCTTGTCTTAAATTGTCCATCAATTTTAGCTAAACTCAATAACATAGACCTGAACCTCATGGAATATCAACTACTCTATTCGCCATGACGTTGCAGGGGCTTTATTTTGTTGCTTTCGGCACTGTTTGATTCCTCTGCACTACCTGGGCAACCCAACAGCAACATCATCGAAGTTGTCAGTTATTTTTGATACTTTAAACACCGTTCGACTTCTTTACTCTTCTCATGAACAAAGACAACGACAATATATCAATTCGTAACAATGTTAGTTTTTGAGTACATACTGCAACAACTTTGATATTTGTACATAACAAGTGTTTAAAAAAAAACGATTTTAAACTTTCAACTCATCTGTGAAATTTCTGCAGAATTAATTCGCTGAAAACTGACCAAAACGTTTTTCTTTTCACTTCCAGAATCCTTAACTTACTACGGCACTCGTCTTAATAAATACGAGCGAGCTGAAGTCTCCCAATATCCTCAGGTTTGGTACTTGGGTCTCGACGCAAGCAAAATCGAGGGGGAGCTAAGGGGGGCTCAGAACTGTGGCTACGACGACGACAACGGATCTTATATCAAGGTGAGCACTCTCGAGTTTTACCCTTCTGTATCGAGGTTCGGTATTAAAGAAAACCTCATACTTCATCTCACCGTTGCATGGCTGCATTTGACATGGTCCAGGCGATGCAATCATTATGATATCTGAGCATACGTAATGAAGTCAGAGCTGGTTTTGATGGTGTGATGGAGCGTTGCGTTTCCTTAAACACCGAGCCGAAAGAGATATATTGGATATGTGTCGTACTGATTGACGCGTCCCCCGGTGGGGCCAGAACCAGGGACCCGTTGATTTCAACCCAGTACTTTGGCAGCTGAACCAAAAGGACTCATGAATCAACGGGCAAAGTTGATGTGCTCTCTACTGGGGCGTACTTAGAGAGCACGTAACCCAACTTTGCCCGCCAAGTCATGAGGCCTTTTGGTTCAGCCGCCAAAGCACTGGGTTGGAATCAACGAGGTCCCTGGTTCTGGCCCCACCGGGAAACACGTTGTTGTCAACCGAGTCTTTTGGCCGCTAAACCAAAAAGCCTCATGACTTGGTGGGCAAAGTTGATATGTGCTCTCTAAGTACGCCACAGATATTTAAAAATGCACTTTTCAAGAGTTTGCTCTAAAAGATTGATGTAAACAGTTACAGTGAAAAGAAAGAATTAGCACAAATAAAAAGCACTGAGAAGAATAGACTGGTTTCTGGGGTAATAAAAAACCCTTTGTCAGTGCAAGGCAAAGAATGGAAAATCTGTTGCTGTAAAAAAAGTTAAATGCAATACAGACATTAATTTTTTCTGACAGTTGATTTTTCATTCTTTGTTTATCTCTGACGAAAGGTTTCGATGGTTCCAAAAGTGTTTTAGTGCTCTCTATTTTCGCTAATTGATAATTTTACAAATATCAGAGGAAAACATAACTTACTGTCTTGCCATGAAAGCCGCGCCTAGCACTCGCGAACAGTTCCACTTAAAAAAGGGTAATACCTTTCAGAAGTTTTCAATATAAACTTGCATTTGATATATCCTTTGACATATTCAACTAAACTATGTATTTGAAATAAGCACCGTTCCACGTTCTTTGATACGGCTCAAAATGCTTTTTGTTGTTCTTCCGCTTATCGTTATCTTACCTAACACCTCTATTTTGGTAAGATCAGAGAAGACCTGGCGCATGCGTAAATGCGTGGAAGGTTTTACCTAAGAAGATCAGACAGTATTGTCTTCTTCATTCAAACAGTAGACAGACTGCGTGCATTCATCAAGATTTAAATAAAGATTTTCAGGAAATTTTATTGTTAGTTTTACATGAAAACCGAACAGAAACCTTCGTAACAGATTTTTGCCGTGTGTGCAATTGGTCCTGTAACGTTTGTTACGTAATTAGTTCGTTAACAATTAATGATGTTAAAAATAACTTGCATGTGTTTAATTAATTCCACAAATGCTAATAATTATATGAGACATTTTATTTTCAACCACATTGTTTTTCTTTCTTTTTAACAACCACGTTGCCACATATTATTGACTAAACTTTTTAAAACATAGATAACAAAAATGTATATAGAGCTCTACGGTTTGATTTTGATAGGCTTTCTCATATTACCAATACCTTACTGATTAGATGTTATTCGATTAATTCGTTTGCAAGCGTAGTCAAGTAGTGTTTAAGCTATCATTTCCCATAATTTCAAGATAAATTGCTAAATTAGTATGCATATTTTAGCAGAAATCTTTACAAAAACTAAATGCTTTAATTGCCGGCCGCCTTGCTTAGTGGTCAGAAAAGTCCGACCCATACCTACAGGTCTCGGTTTCGAATCCCGGTTCGAACATGGGTGTACTTCTCTCTCCTGTCCTTTCCTTTTTATTTATGTGTGTAAATATGTTGCTGTGTTGGTGAATGGTTGCCTACCCTATAAACGGATCCTTATGGCAGGTGGGTACTGCGTTTAAGTCTGACTTATAACCAAATTACGGTACAGTTGAAAAAGTGAAGCAGTACACCCCTAATTGCCAGCGTTAATGGCACAATACAACAACAATGCTTGAATAAATATATCTTAGGGGAAAAATCGTTTAGTGCTTATTCGTGTTGCATATTTGATTCTTCTTATTTTTGCTTATTCTAAAAATTGCTCTGCTTGTGATTCAACTTTTTCGAACTCCACCTCGTCAAATAAATCAGCTTTAGCATCAGCGAAACTTTGCTAAAGCACACAAAAACCATGTTCTTGAAGCGAATTATTGTAAAACAAGAGCGGAATAAGATGGTTTATTTTCTCGTTTAGAAGTTTCTGTTTGCTCTCTGTAGTAATCCCAGGTAGCGATTTTACGAGATATTTTACATATGTCTCTCTGGTGAGCTGAACTGGGAGCATTTTTTGTTGTATCTTCAGCATTCTGCGTTTTTACACCCGCATGGAAATGTTACGATCATATGTTATTTGACTTCTAGGAGTGCAGCTGTTTGGCAGAAAGCCAAGGGGAAAATGTCTTCATTCAAGATTGAAGCTCTCTTGGAAAGGAAGATTCAAATCTTTCATCTGCTCCAAACATACTGAATTCGATCACGAAGCTGTATTTTATTCTGCTTCGGAGAGTAATTTAAAATTTCTTCTGGGATGGGCAAAAAGTGGTTGGTTGAGAGTTCAAAAATAGAATATTCAAAATACTAGAAATAATACTTTTTTTTATTTGTTTTTATCTCTTTAATACATACAGTACCTGGGGACCGAGCCCACTCGGTTAAAAAAAAAAAAAGAGGTTTGTAAACTCGTGTTTTTTTTCTAAAATGCGAAGTACGTATTTAGATAAACTTGAAAAGCATTTTTTGCCTTTGGTTGCAATTACGCATTTAAAACAGCCGTAATTTATTTTAAAAAACATAACCTTATTTAATCCATGCTCACCGTTAAATCACACCCAATTTCATTTCATTTGGCGCCGAAAGCGCGGGAGGGGTTGATGAGAATGGATGCAGAGTCCCTGTTCTCCAGTACGCATTTGGTTCCAGTTGGTTTTGACTTTCACTTGACTTCACACTCCAAGGTTCCCCCCCGTACATACCACAACTCGTGATTTAACCGGGATGGGGCCCCGAAGAGCGCTCTGTTCATTTTTTAACCAGGCCCAAGGGCCGAGCAAACCCTTAGCCCAGCATCCCACAGAGGTATCGTTTCACTTGGAGGATTCTATGACCACGAACATTTTTAACGTCCCCTAGCCACCATTAATGAAGACGGTAGATCTTTGATCGGCTCGGCTCCCTCTATATGATCGGCCCGGGACCCTCCGGTTACGAGTCCGACGACTTACCGATCGGACTACCGCGGCCCACACCCAATTCTAACTTTATTTTGATTGATCTCTTTTAAATTTCAAAAACAATAATAATTATCTAATTATCACGTGTTGCCACAACTCGTTTGCCAAATACCATAAAAATTTAAATTTACGTTGATGTGATTAAATATGAAATCTATTGTTATAATGAAACTTTTGAATAAGTGAAACAGCCTGTATAAGAGACTATATCTAGTGAAGCCTTGCTTTAACATTTCAAAAATAATAACAATTTAACGTTGCCAAATACCATAAAATTTAAACTCGCGCTGATGTGATTAAATATGAAATCCATTTGTTATAACAAAACGTGGTCGCCACGGAAACAGTAACAATGAAAGTAATCATAAACAAAATGGCGAAATTAAAGCTTCTCAAACTTTCAATGAAGGCACAAACAAAAACGGGGTTTTTTGTGAAAACTCGCGTTTTTACAGAAAAAACGCCGACGTAGATGAACTCAGAAACCAAAACTCTATCTAAATACAAATTTTTATCGAAATCGTTAGAGCCGTTTTCGAGATCCGAAAAATAAATAAATAAATAAATAAATATATATATATACAAGAATTGCTCGTTTAAAGGTATTAGATATACATTTTTTAGGAAAAGACTAAATGTTCTGAATAAACTGCTCAATATTTAAACCATTGAGGTTGATGTTTTTATGTCCGACGAATCATTTCGACGATCAATTTTGACGCGAAACTAGGCAAGCTAATTTTGTCAGCAATTCTTTCGATCTTAAATCCTTTAACGTTGTACTGTACAACTCCATTTTAGAGCAATATTAAACCCAGCTATCAAATTCTTATAACCTGCCGATAGGTTATAAATTCAGTCGAAGACGCTTAAAGCGAATTACTCTTAAAACGAACTACATTTCCGATCACTGTCCTCCTGTTTGTTCTGTATTGTTCCTCGGATAAGACGAAGAATTCAATTTAAGGGCCCCTTGAAGCTCGTTTTGACGAAGTTCTACAGTATAACGGTATGCGCGCTAAATATACTACTTATGATGAGTGTACGGGTGCAAATTGGCCGTAATACCCATATCTTTAGTACCGCACCTTAGTTACCATTTCTTTTTTTTTTCCGATATGTCTCGTTTTAGCTAACCTAGAAAATCACCAGTCATAATATGACAGGTTTCATTTTCCATTCTATTTGAAGAAACAAGAAAATCAACGAGACGCGTCCTATTGTAATTCGTGATAACGAGAAACTCAGTCAAATAACTCAAAATTCAAATGAATGCCAAGAACTGGATGTTGGATTTTTTTCTTTTAGTCATTAATTGTGTATCGTCTGACGCGGGCAGATGAAAAATATTTATGGCTGGTAAGATTTCTGAACATCACCCATCCCTGTTGCTTCCAACTAATTATATTAGCATCAGATGAAAAAAAATAATTGTGGACTTAACGAATTGGTGAAATAAGCTTCCTGGTACCTATAACATACTGTCTGATCTTCTTATGTAAAAGCTTCCGCGCATTTACGCATGCGTCAGGTCTTCTCTGACTTTACCAAAATAAGGATGTTAGGTAAGATAACTATAAGGGGAAGAATAATAAAAAGCATTTTGAGCCGTACCAAACAACGTGGAACGATGCTAATTTCAAATACATAGTTTAGATGAATATGTCGAAAGTATATAGTAAATGCAAGTTTTAAATTGAAAACTTCGGGAAGTCATCCCCCACAACCCATCTACCTTTTTTTAGTGAAACTGTTCACGTGTGCTAGGCGCGGTTTTCAATGACGGACAGTAAACATCACCCATCCCTATTGCCTAAAACTAATTATATAAGCATCAGATGAAAAGATTTGTTGTCGACAAAACGAATTGTTGAAATAAGCTTTCTTGTAGCTATAACATATTTTAGTTTTTATTTATGTTTTGAAAACTTCTTCGCATTCTTGAAACAACATGATTTATGACTGAGAATGTCTTTCTAGGTTTTGCATGATCACATAGCCTACAGGTATGAGATTCTCGAAGTCATAGGAAAAGGTTCTTTTGGCCAGGTAATAAGGGCACTCGACCACAGAACGGATACGCAAGTGGCTCTAAAAATCATTCGGAACAAAAAAAGGTGAGAATAACTTTTTGTACTGCTTCCTCATCAGTAGGATATACATTAAAAAAAAATTCTGATGAATATCGTCCATTCAAAAAATTTCGGAGACGAAAGAGTTCTATGAAAAAATACTAAACGGCTTTAAAACACTACTTTAAAGGAATTTACTACTACTTAAAAGCCATAACTTTAAAGGAATAAAACTTGAAAAATATATATGTCTAGCTTGCTATGATCAGTCGATAAAGCAGATTTTGCACATTTAACTCAAACGTCGCCCGTACAAACACAAATATATAGTTAGATCCGGTACCGAAGACAGCTTATTTGATCCAGACCAAGAGCCGAGCAACCCTTAGTCCAACACTACAGGTATTGATTTGGAATAGGTACTAGAAGAAATTTGTGGCTGCGACATATTTGACATGCTTCAATCACCGTCAGCGAGCAATGAAGATCTTTAGCAGGCTAGCATCGAATCCGGAAACCTTCATTTGCTAGTCAACGCCTTACCAATCAGGAAACCACGGGCGATTTAGCAAACCAGAATCAAGCAAGAGTCTAATGCTGCTACATCTACAGGACCAACTAGAAATAATTTTTATATTTTATTTCGGCATAAATGGGCAGTCCATGGGCATTTCGTCCATGGTAACAGACGCATTGTTTTTTCACAAAACAGCTTACAAGACTAAAAATGTGTTAAATCTTTGTTTTAACTCAGGAACTTTAAGGAGAGCATGGTCTCTACTTCCGCATAATGCAATTAAATTTTGGAAATTCCCAGAAAAAATATTTAAATATTATTTTCTGATAATCTTTCATAAAAAATCATATTTTCATTCTGTTTCTGGATATCTTTAAAATTTAACGTTATTTTATAGAAATAGAGGTCATGTCCATTGTATAATTCAGAGTTTCTCGAAAAGGGGTACGCTGACCCCCGGGGGTCCACGAGCTTCTATAAGAAAAAAATCACAAAAACATATCGTACCCTTGCTACAAAAGTACCACTACTCAAAAATAGTAATTTTTGAGTAATGACCGTCATCAGACGTAGTTTACATGTCTCTACCAATCTTCAAAAGAGCCAGAAGTTGCATTGAAAAATTAGCCGCCAAAGAGCAGTTATGTCGTTTTGTCATTCAAGATGATGCATAGGACCCCTTCCACAGTTATGTCGTATCAAGATGCATAGGACCCCTTCCACAGTTATGTCGTATCAAGATGCATAGGACCCCTTCCACTGAAATGCCACATCTTGAGTTGTCGTCCAGCCGTCGTAGAGTAACGTGCGTAACTTACGATCATAGTTTGAGATCTATCGGTCCTCATATTGACAAATTCAAAAATACTAAAATGTGCCTATTCAGCCCGGGAACAGTTTTTTGCAATTCTTGGAAAACGTAGTTTTTTGAGTTGTGGCACTTTTGTAGCAAGGGTGCGATATGAGGAAAAAAAACGAAACAAAAATTTTAATGTTTCAAATCAAGATCTTTTTACGCAATAGTTAGTAATTTTTAAGGTCCGTGGAGGTCTAGACTTTTGGCACCTCTGATATGATTCATACAATGAAGCATGGGCGTAGCCAAAGGGAGCAAGAGGGGCAACTGCACCCTCTTTGCCTTACCCCTCTTTTTTCTTATTAGCCAATTTATTTTTCTTTTGATACTTTTTCCGGTTACTTGTTGGTACACATGTGCTTCAAAACTTCAAAAACAACTGAATACAGTAAAAAATATTTATAGCAGCAAGAATCCAATGCGTTAAAATGAAGTCTGATGATATAACAAGAAAAGGATTAGTTTTGCACTTAGTTAAATTACAAGAACGGCACTTTTCTTTTGCCTGGGAGAGTTTGAATTTTTTGGGAGCTTACAGTAACCTCTGAGAATTAAGAGAGAATGACTACTGAAAACTCTTGGGAGAATTGCAACTTTTTGAGGAGGTCACAGTGACCTCTCATTGTGGGTGCTCCTGAGAACGTGAGTCCTGGCTACGCCCATGTAATGAAAGAAGGAGCTCACATAATGGGAGTCTTTGTGAGCTGTTTTGTGCAGTAATGAATGCTTTTCTTCATCAATATGGAATTGCTCAAATGCATTTGTCCCATTAGTCCCACTCCTCCCTCCCCTCCCCTATTATATTGACTAAGAAATTATTGATATGTAAGACTAGTGGGAGTAAAATTCTTTACTATTCATTTTCAGGTTCCACCAGCAAGCACTTGTCGAGGTAAAAATTTTAGAGCAAGTGACGAAAAAAGACAGAGATGGATTTTTTAACGTCATTCACATGCTAGATCATTTCTATTTTAGAAACCACCTGTGTATCACTTTTGAATTAATGGGGTAAGTAGCCTACAATCAAGAGTGTATAATCAGTAATATTGCTTAGAACACTTTATTGTTTTGATTTCGTTAAATTTGGTTGTATTTACTTGATGATTAAAACAGTCCCATTGCGAACAATGCTGACAGTAATAATAATAAATAAAGAATTAATCCTAAATTTTAAAAATATCGACAAGATAAATTAAAAAGAAACCTAAGCAAAAACTTCTGCAGGTAAAATTTATAACTAGCATTGGTGGAAGGCTTCTAACATGGAGTGTAACTCTTTGCTTAATCTAATACATATTTAGAAGATTTAAAAACCCTTTGGGTTTTTAAACTGTTAACGGTACTCATCAAAAAAGTTTAACTCTTCCTTCGACTCTTAACAGAGAGGCACGAGAGAAGACCACTTTAATGAAGCTCTTCTTCGGAACTTCTGTTTAGCGTTGGTAGCTTAAAACTTTTCTGCATTGAAAAGACGTTAGGGCCTGACTCCAAAACAGCAAAAAACCGATCGAAACCGAAAATCTGGGTACTTTGAATTTAAAGGAAATGGAAAGTACCCGGATTTTCGGTTTCTTAATTCGGTTTCGGTCGGTTTTCTGCTGATGTGGAGCCAGGCCCTTACTTGTGACTCCAAAACAAAATGTAATAATTTTGCAATTTTCATATCTTACTAATGACGATTTTAACATTGTTATTTTTTTACTTCACAAAAGAAAATGCATTTATTTCTTTTTTACTGGCCTAGTTTATAGTACCTCCTGTAACTAAAATTCTTTTAAACATGATATAAAACTGTACCGGCCAATTTTGCCCACGTTTTCCTCCACACATACAGGGGAATCCCAAGCTTAAATTTTTGGATCAATTAAAGTTCTCAATTTTATAACTGAAGCTCTAACTATTTCATCGAATGATAATAATTAATGAATAAAACAAGTGCATGCACAAAGATTATAATAATAATAATAATAATAATAATAATAATAATAATAATAATAATAATAATAATAATAATAATAATAATAATAATAATAATAATAATAATAATAATAATAATAATAATAATAATAATAACTACCATACTACAGTAGTGTTTCTTCCGAAATTTTCCGAATCGTCAGACAAAATTTGTTTTAAAGTATAAAATTTTAGGTGGTCACCGTGACCTGCCGCGACTTTCTATCGAGTTGCCCCAACATATTTCTACCTATTACGAATCCAAACATTTTTGAGCTATTTTGTTACCAAAAATCAATCTGACTTACAAAACATTATATATGCAGTCAAAAATGTGTTCGTCTCAACTGAATTCGTATTTTTTCTTTGTTCAAAGGTGCAACCTCTACGAGTTGATCAAGAAGAACCAGTATCAGGGTTTCAGTCTTGGTTTGATTAGGAGGTTTGCATTCTCACTCGTCCAGTGCCTCCGGTTGCTGCACAGAGAAAATATCATCCACTGTGATCTCAAGCCGGTATTACGATCGTACTCATACCCTTACTGAATCAAACAGCCTGATTAAATGTTACACTGCAAAAAATAAACCGTTTTTTTTTACAGTATAATACTAGCTGCAGATTCCAGTTTAAAACTTTAACCTATTAATGCATGACATTTTTTTTTTCCAAAGATATTTTGTATACTGGTTACAAAGTGTTTCATGGACAGGAAAAATAATAAAAAAATATTATGTAAAAAATATTTTTTCATTAATAACTAGCGGTACCCGCACGGCTTTGCCCGTGGTATAAAATTAAAAGTTCATTTGTAAAATAATTGTAAAAACAGAAAAAATGCTCTATTTTAGTTGTAATTCAACTATAATTCCTTCAAAGTATGATATAAAAATCTGGTATGGACCCCACGCTACTTAATTTTACGTGTAAATTTCTTGGTAGATGCCTTAAGTGCTAAAATAGTGCTTGGAGTGAGCAAGATAACAGTTCAGACATTTATATCCCTAGTTTGCCACGAAACAATGCAAAAAAAATGTTTTACAATGATTAATCTCCTAAATATCGCCGATTTTAACATCATTCAGTGGATTTTTCGCAAAATATCGCCAATAGCGCCAAATTGAGTCCAAATAAAAAAAAAGAAACATTTTTTTGCCAACTTGGCGATTTGTCGCCAAATTGGCGGCAAATATTTGACGACCAAAAGCTTGGCGATATATTGCCAAGTGGTCGCGCCAATTCATATCACTTTTGTCTGCATTGAAATGAACACAGATTTACTCCATAAAAAAAGTAAAACACCCCCTTGGAACATTCGAATGCATTCCCAAGGGGAGATGGACAAAAATGAGCTAAAAGAGAAAATAAGAACAATTTTGTTGCTCACAGAAACCAACAGAAATCTTACCAAAGTTTAAAAGAAGAAGAAAGTTTTCTTTCCTAGCTTTAAAAAAAACAATACATTTTCCGAAACGAAACACTTTAAAAAGAACGATGCAATAACGCAATTGATACAATATTTGGTTAATCTGTGCTTTAGGTACCCTTTTCTCGCTAAATGAGCGATAGGCGCGCCAAGCGTGGTAACCCTGGCTATTTTGCGTAGTTTCTCTCGGAGCTTTCACTTCCGCGAGACACGCAAAAACGCGCCAAGTAAGGTTCCAAAGCATTTTCACCGGGAAAAAGACAGAGTTGCCAGAGAATTGAAACAAAAAAATACTACTCCTCCTCTAAAAAAAATATTACAAAATACTACTGTTTCCAAACGTTGCCAAAATCAATGTTGCTGAAATGCGAAATCTATGAAAATGAAAAAAACAAAAAAAAAAAATCCGCCAAATCTTTTAATTAAATCATTAGTATATTGGAAACAGGGTTGCCGGAAAAATACTACGCTCCTTATTTGGACCGAAAAAAATATTACCGTAGTATCAAAAATACTACGTCTGGCAACGCTGGAAAAAGAACGAAACAAAAATAAGTATGAACACGTAACCATGGTAACAACATGAAAAGTTGATTTCCGTTGATAAAATAATTGATTTCATCTCTCTTTTAAAACAAATTTTATTCTCGAGATGAACCATTTTAGAATCGTTTGGTTTGCTTTACTGAAGGTAAGCCTTGAATTCCGGGATTCTAAAAACAGTTGTTACAGCTCTTCTGATGATCGTAGAAACTTCGAAAAAACTTCATTTTGTGCAGAAAATTTCAAGCTTTCGAATGACATAAGACTCGAAACTGTGTATGAAATATTTCTTCCCTATTTTATCGAATTTCCGCTAAGAATTAGAATAGAAAAAGAACGAAATGGAATTTTCAAAAAATCGCTTCGAGGTGCAAAACTACATGCTAGAAACTAATTTTGTGCCAAGTGGCATGAAAATCGACCGAACGGTTTTGGCGCTACGCGCGGAACAGACAGACAGACAGAACCACCTTCAGCTTTATTATTAGTAGAGATAGAGAAGAGATAGAGAAAAAAATCGTCCCTTAAAAGTTACGATAGACTCCAGAGGGTACATATTTTTTTTACCAAATTTTTTCTGCCTACGATAAAATATTTAAAAAGACATTTTATAAGAAGAAATAAAATCAGCAATTAACCAGGGACGTCATTTGAAGTTTTTCCAGGGGAGGGCAAAGGGTCCAAATACAATGCAATTTGCTCGGAAAACATTAAAAACCACGCCCATTTATGTGTAAATACACTGATTTCTCAAAGCCAGGGGGGGGGGAAATTGACCCCCCTGCCCCCCCCTAAATGACGGGCCTGCTTTTAACATAACATGGGAAGCTGGAAATATCTTCGAAAACTTAGCTTTTTTTCTTGAGATTGTGAACGATGTAATTTTTGATAAAGATCATATTAAAACTGCTACAGAACACACCTTACAATGGTTATAAGCTGCAATCTGTTAATAACGAATTGAAAACATACCAAGGTACTAACTGAACACTATTATTTGGTTGAAATGTTCATTTTGGGGAAATTCAGACCCTTTTTTGGACCGTCCCTAAAAAGGGACGCTTGGCATTAATGGGTTAAAATAAACGGTAATAAAGTAAAATTAGCAACTTTACAGTTTACTACTGTAACATTAGCAATTTTACAGTCTACTACTGTATTATAAGTAAAAACAACATTCGTTTTCTTGCAGTGTAGCAGTGTGCACTCGGGGGGGGGGGACTGAACGACTCCTAATTTAGTTATCATCTCTGACCAGTTACACTCGTTACATTAACAGAGACCCCGTTAACTCCGCGTCACAGTGTCAAAGCGTTTGGAGTTTTAAAATCTCCGACTTCCGACTCCAATTTACCCCAAAGTCAGTCCAATTCTGACCAACTCCGCAGCCATGGTGTTACTTATTTCCTATCCAACTTGAGGGAATCAGACAAAATCAATAACTCTGTTGACCTTAGTGAACTCTGATTGACATCAAAAGGGAGGAAGCATACAGTTTATCCTAAATTAGTCCTAGACATTTCAAGATATGATCAGGGTGATGCCTGGTGTTACTGGCACTCATAGGCGACTCGTACAGGGGGGCGACTGCCTCCTAACTTCAAAACGTAAAGGGCTCTCACTTTTTGCGGTTAAAAAGTAATGATCAAGTTAAAAATGGTTTTTTTCTCAGTGGATTGGTTTATTTTACCAAAATAAATGCTGAAAATTCCAAAAATTTTCATGTTTATTTCATAAGAATGGAACTTTGAATCGTGAAGGGGAAGTTTATGTTAGCCAGTCAGTCTAGCTGCTTTTTTGAGGCCATATTCTTCATTTTTAGAGGTCATTTAATTAGCAATTTTAAAATCCAATAGTGTAGCCAAATTTTACAAAAAAAAAAGAAGAAAACTTCAGGGGTGCTGCCTATTACGTCCCTCTCCTCCCATTTCTTTTGACTCCCCACATTTCTCTTGCTCCCCCCCCCCTTTTTTTGTATACCATCCGCCTATGCAGCACTTAGGGAGCAGAGGATTATTTTTATTGTCTGCGCAAAAAATTTTAGAACTTTCCAGTGGCCACTAGCGAACGGTAAAAAAGACAAGTCTTGTTTTGTCTATCACATGTAAGAGACAAGGAAAGCCCTGATTTTTTTCTTTACACCTTTGGTAAGAAGGGGAGTAGGGGGTATTAAGCGTAACCAAATATATATATTGATGTGAAAATGGGAATAATGTTTGCGATTTTTATCCAATTGATTATTCTTGAACTTATAGCTAATGATAGACTTGAATGCTTAGTGTTTCAATAGAAAGTTTCATTGATTGCAACTAATTTTTATGTCTGTCAAATTTGTTGTTTGCGAAATAAGATCAATCAGCATTTTTGACTGAAGGTTTTTTTTTTAAACAAAGGGGGAAAAGGAAAACTATGCTATTCAATGTTGAATGAGTTTCATGTTTTTGATACACACTTCTATAGTTTTTATTTAAATTGTTCACAACAAAATAACACAGCGATCTAAGAATGAAGGATTAAGGAAAACTAAACTTTTGATTTGGGTTACAGACATAAATTTTAGATCATAAACTGAAAAGAGTACTTAATTAGAAATTTAAATTTGTTTTCAGCCATAAATTATAATTTATTATTCAAATTTTTTTGCAGGAAAACATTCTTTTGAAAAGCCGTGGAAGCAGCTCTATCAGGGTGATTGACTTTGGCAGTTCCTGTTTCAGTAATCAAAGAGTGTATACATATATTCAGTCCAGATTTTATAGGTCGCCAGAGGTATATATATATATATACATATATATAAATTTCTTATTATTTTTTTTATTTCGTTAACTCTTTTTAAATAAATGCTGAGCCTCGATTCCAACACCAACAATCACGAAAAAAAGAATCTATATATATATATAAATGGACGTATATATATATATTTGTTTGTAAGTTTGTTCCTTATAGAAATCCAGTTTTCGTCGGATTTTCATCAAACGATAAAAGCAGTAAGTGACTGAAATTTTAAACAGTATTGTTTTGCTTCTATGAGAATAACTGGGAAAAACAAACATTTGGTACAACTTTCGTGGCACACAAAAAATACGGAAGATGTTAAAAGACTTTTATGTTTTTCACTAAAGGGCAATTCCACGGTAACTTACGTTACATTTTGACCAACTCTTACGCAGTTAGCTCCTTAGTACAGACAAATATTGTTATAAAAACCTTGTACAAAAGCATTCAGTGAAAATGCCAGTCAAAAGCAAAATTAAAATGCAAAAATATTCGATGCACTTAAATTTTACAAAATTTAGCAGTCAAAAATAAGGCAGTAACTTACGTTACACAAAAAGGGAACGGCATAATATGAAAATTGGCTCTAAGGCAAATTTCTGCTCTATTACAGTTGTTTTCTTGTTTGAAGTATAATTTATCAGTTTCTTATAATATTTAGGAATTAATTTTCATAAATTTAAAATTTTATGAGAATTTTTAACTGGGTAACTTACGTTACAGTAACTTACGTTACAGTAACTTACGTTATAAAATTCACTTACAAGCATATATTTATTACAAAAACTAATGAATGAAAATTACAGCTTAGTTTAGATCAAAATACTGAAAATTAACAATTATGAGTTAAATTTACAGAAATTTAATGCCAAACTCAATGATCAATCAAAAATATTACAAAACATAAGACTTTTAAATGCGTACTGGCAGCTGGTATTAACAAGTTCAGGTAATTCTATTTTCGAATCATGTTTTCTCTTATAATAAATTTCCTCTGTCGTTTCTGGCCATTTCTGATTGGTTCCAACAGCAGTCATTACTTTTACTTTAAACTCGTTTTCTTCAATAATCGTCACAACTCAAGGATACAATGTATTTTCGTACTTCACTACACACCAGTCACCAGCTTTTATCTCTGTTTTTTCTTCTTATTCCTTAAAATACTAACTAAACGAAACCCTACATTTTGTTCATTTCTGGTTCTTAAATGGTCATTGTGAATGTGCGGATCTTTAGAAAATGTTTTGATACATTTTGCTTTTTCTAACATATTTCAATACTATCAAGAGTGACTTTTATTTATGAATCTGTAATATCCACATGACTTTTCTCATACCCCTTCTACAGTGCATCTTTTCTGCAGAGTTCAGTGTCATTTTGATGCAAAACAAAATATATTTCAATTGAAAGAGCTAAACTATTTTTATATTTCTTTTTTCAAAAACGTATTTGATAACTTTAAATCATAACAGAAGTCATTTTTGAATAATTCATAGTACATTACCTGCTAAATATTCTGAATGCAGTGATATTGTTTAAAGAGAATTAATATCTTAATAACCAAAAAGAAGCATGTAATTTTTAATAAAAGTGTATTGTAATCTTATTAAAAACAGACATTTTAAGAAATATGAGTAATCTAAATTAAGTAAATACAGTAGAACAATTAAAATAATTATTGAATAAATTACTTATATTAACCACATAGGTTTTATTTACAATTTACTTTATTTCGAAACACAAGTGTTGAAGTTCTACTAAGGTAACTTACGTTATCTGCATATGTGGGTAACTTACGTTACACGTTTTGATTGTAGCACAAAAAATTAAATGAACAATATTCAAAAGAAAAGTACTGTTATTTGTTTAGTACACATCTATAAGATAGAAAATATAACGTAGTTAACGTTGTATTGCCCTTTCATTATTTGCTGTAAAAACTTGAACATGTTTTTGGTAACTTACGTTACATAGAACAGTGCCTTTTTGAATTTGACATAAATCACTTAATTAAATTGAAAACACTTGTTTCATCAATTCACAATATTAATTTAAAGTATAATAAACAACAATCTTCCTTTGTCACATTTATCTAATGGAAAAAATTGAAACTTATCAATGTTGAAAGTTTGACCATTTGCTTCACTGAAAATAAAATACTCTAATACCAACTTCAAAGTATTGCCGAAACTAAAAAAACTACATTCCTAACAAAAAATTGTTATAAATAAGAAACTTCTAACATTTTTAAACCAAAAAATATGCAGAACAGTCACATTACTCGGGTTTAATTTTTTCAACTCTTTTCCACACTTGCATGGAATTGCCCCAAAGCTCCGAACAGTTTATTTCACATAATCTGAGGAACTTCTGCTGCATAGCCGTTGCAACACCTATGGTTTATGATTGATTTTCTTTAAACAGTTAAAATGTTGATTTGATAAAGATTCTCGTGTATGAAGATTAGCTTCTTTTTTCTTTTTTTGCGTTTCAAAACAAAGGGAGAAAAAAACCTTATCAAAAGAGATGCATGAAAACCATGAGGATACATTTATGTTTAACATTATTAAAGTGAACTCTATAGGTTTCCTACTTAAACACAGCAATCGATTATATACGAAAAATAAGGAAATGATAAAATCGATCGGCAAATCGTTTATGAAAGTTGGTTTACACGAAAATGCTGTGTGATTATAAGATTAAAACATACATATATATTTTTTCATCGTTTTATCTTAAATCCTTTTACATACCCCCCTTTTTTAGAACTATTGACGAATTAAGAGGAAGAAGAAAAGAAAAAAAAAAGATTTCCAATTTCCTTAGAGGATAAATTTATGCATCAACTTAGCTGAAAGGCATTCTATCCAAAGAGAAAATATTGAATTTATGCGTCGATTATGAACGTTTCTTTCGTTTCAAATTTTTTGAACTCGAAAATAGTCTCAGTATTAAAAAAAAAAAAAAAAATAGGGAAACTTGAAAAATTACATGTGTATTTTTTAAATCGTTGGTAACGGTAACAGTGTCCCGAGTTCAATGATTTTTTCCTGTCTCAAATGCCAGCATGCATGTGGACCTTATCTACATTATATATCATGTACAAACTCGTACACAGATTTGTCGTCAACGGTGTCGCGAGTTTAATTGTTTTTCTCGTCTCAAAAAATACCCGATGCACCTAAAGAAGTTTTCGCTTCAAGGTTTTGATAACGGTAACTGTAGCAAATTCAATTGTTTTTCTCATCTCAAAAAATGCCCAGGGCGCTTAAAGACATTTTCACTATATATAATTTTATAGAATTATTTACAGAAACTTCGTGTTTGAGTTCCATAAAAGTTCTTATAGAATTTTATAGAAGTAATTGTCTCTTGAAATTTTATATCCGAATTCTAAAGCAGTTCCCATAGAATTTTACATAAGAAATTTTCTCTAGAAACTCCATTCTCTCAAGCTTTATATGCATACCTACGGAATTATATAGCAATAATTTCAAAAGAAACATTCTTAGAGACTTCTATATAATTTTCTAATTTCCTACCTACGGATTTCTACCTTAGTGCGGATATCAGTAAATGGAAGGAGCAAGTCCAATCATTGGCATAGAAAAGGCTGAAGCAAAGATCCCACGTCACGTGGTTCAACATCGGCGAATGAGAGACACGTTTTTCTTAAAACAAGAGGAAGAAACCTGATTTTTTCCAATGCTTTACTTTAAAATATGTCACGTGACTTGATATTTGTGTTTCAGAAATTAAAGACTATAATATACACCCTCTACCTTTATTGATTCTCAATGATTTCTACGAGCATGGCATTATCGACTGGTGTTACTGCGGGGAAAATGCCTAATCGTTTACAAACAGTACATTAGAGTTTTATTAAATGATAACTGTAAAGCTGTGTCTGATTTGTAAGTTATTGACTCCTTATATAGTATTCTTCACGCAAGGGGCTAGTAAGAAAATATTAAAGTAAGTCTTTCTGATTTTAATGAAATTTTATAGTTTTCCAAAAGAACTTTTTTCCTTCAGAAGAATATGCAGCGTATGGGACATTTGACCACCCTTCATCTCAGTAGCTCCCAATCTGAGGATAATTGTCCCCAAAGGGATGAAATGATATTTTCTGAAGGGTAAAGATTGGTACAAGGACTGGGTCAGCATTTAGTCACAAAGCAAAAGCAGTAATCAACAAACTCATATATATATCAGATCTAATAAACTACATAATCTGCAATCATTAGCTATTAGTAAAATTACGTAATGCACATTAGAAAGTTTTAGCTCCCAGGTAATAAACTTGGAGCATGACTTAAAGACGTGCAACGACTAAAATTGCACCAAATATTAAAAACACATTTTCAAAACAAAGAAATGCCAACCATCTTATTAGCTGCTTATTGACAAATAACTGAAAAAAACAAATGCTTTCTGTGCATCAATTATTGAAGGGCTCGGGCGTAAATAGTGGTATCTAACAATTGTAAAACTCGAATCAGTTGGTGAAAACAATGGTAAGTGGGCATATGAACAGAAATATTACAGGGTTTAAGGATAAACACATCCCTTAATAATGTAGCTACACACACGCACTTTGTTTTTAAAATCGAAATATATTATATCTACAGTAATTTTTACTGTAAAAATATCTGTAGATATTTTTACTGTAATTTTTACAGTAAAAATATTTACAGTAATTTTTCGAAATTTTCACAAGTCGTACCTTTGATTTTGAAAATGCTAGTTACCACTATTTACACCCGAGCCCTTCAATTGAAATCAGGTTTAAATAGTTTACTTTTCGTAGTTGAATGTAAAAAAAAAAGCAGTACTGCCGCGCTAAGCACAAAAGTCGTATCGCAATTTTTTAACAAAATTGCGTTATCTCCACCAGATGTCTTTTTATGACGTACTTTTATCTAAACACTTTTAAATAAAGTATATGGTCATTTGAGGACGGGAAATACTTTTTAAAAAGTTTTGAAAAAGTATCATCTGAATCAAATATACATGGTGACACAAAACTTTAAAGGCCTTTATCTCAGTTTGAGCTCGACTGTAGATACCACTTTTGTGCTTAGCTCGGCAGAATAGCTACTTTTTGTTTTTTAGACAACTCTTCGCCATATTTTCTAATGTATCGCCACACTTTATGGGTATCACTACTACCTTCTAGACTAAAATTATACTTAAGGAGCCTTCCTAGGCTAGAAGGCAGTGGTAATACGGTTTAAAAAGTTGGGAACCACTGCCTGATAAAAGTTCCTCTTTGCAGGTGATCCTGGGCCTCCCGTACGGGCCCCCGATCGATATGTGGAGTCTGGGCTGCATCCTGGCCGAGCTGTACACTGGCTACCCTCTGTTCCCCGGCGAGAACGAAGCGGACCAGTTGGCATGCATAATGGAGATATTCGGGCCCCCTCCAGCTTCCGTCCTTGATTCGGCATCGCGAAGGAGACTCTTCTTTGGTGAGGAATCCTCCCGGCAACTTATTTTATAATGCTTTGATGGGGATTCCAACTGACATTTTAAACCCAGTATTCGGGGCTCCTAAAATTTTTATCGGGAAAGATTTCAAAGGAGTGATACAAAGTTAAGTTAACTGGTACACTAATTTAGACCACGATTTCATGCTTAATAAGTATAGTCTTGAGAAAAGGAGAGTCAGAGGGGACATAATTCAGTTGTTTAAATTTATCAAAATGAAAGATGTTACGGGGTTACATTTTTGCATTGAAAGCAGGACAAAGGGACATTGCTTTAAGCTATTCAAACCTCAACCTAACCAAGAAATCAGAATAAATTATTATTTTAACAAGGTTGTAGGTACTTGGAACAGCTTACCAGAAGAGGCTGTAATGAGCAAGGAACTTGATAACTATAATGAGCTATTGATCTTTATTAGGGATTATAAATTGACTAGGACCAGCCTAGCTGAGTCCAGAGCCTGTTGCTGGCCGTCACATATGTATTTGTTTTCACTCAGAACGATTCTCCTCGTCGAGTGTGAATCAGCACTTGAGGTTATATTCATCTTTAAAACTACCAATCATGTTCGATTCGTTTGAATTCTACTTTCCACTAGCAGAACGAGATTTAACGGCGGGGTGGGGTAAAGGAAATTTCTGTTAATGCTGCTGGTAGATACAGTTCATTCGAAACAATTGAAGGGGCAAGTGGATAAAGGTGATATGTGACATTTGAATTTCGCCAATTAACATAAATTCAAATTAGTGTGTGTTCAATTGTGTTAACTCACATACATCGTTGAAGGGGCAAGTGAGTAAAGGTCATATGTAACATTCTTTAATTTTCTAGAAAAAGTTTTCAAAAAAAAATTATTACTTTTTCACCTTCATCCATGGTATAAAGTAAGCTTTTCCAAAATTGTCACATAGCACCTTTATCCACTTGCCCCTTCAATTATTATTTGTTGTTTTAGAAATAAATATGCCCTAACACTTGGGCAGTCACTTGGGCGTTCACTTGGTTAGTTAATGCGAAAGAAATATCTGTTGCTTCTAATTATAAATGTGTCTAAATATAATGCAATAAGTCTAAAATCTGTCGCAGCACGTTACTAATGTCTCTTCTTTCCAGTAGATTCGAAAGGTGTTCCTAGAACCTTGACGAACAGCAAAGGCAAGAAAAGAAAGCCTTGCTCCAAAACATTGGGAGTCGTCATCGGGTGCAACGACGAAGATTTCGTTAACTTCCTTTCCAGATGTTTAGAGTGAGTACAAAATACAGGGGATCCTTATACTAGTTATTTCAGTTATGTTCAAGAGCGTGATAAAATTTCATTCCAAATCAGTCATTATAGGGTATTTACTACTTTTTCTTTCAACATTTAAGGCTACAGTGGACACATTTTTTTTTCAATTATTGATCTATGTGTCTAAAACTTTGTGTGCTTGAACATTTACTACATCTAAAACCATAAAAAAATTGGTGCAAAAACAATGAATACTTTTTTTTGAAATTTCAAATTAAATTTTTTTTAAACAAAACTTCAAAATGCTCCATGCGTTAATTTTCGTTCAAACTTTGAATTTCTACTTAATTTTAAATCATTAGGCATGATTGCAAAAATTTATGCATTACATGTAATGTTTTATGATAAAATTTAAAAAGGGTGGCTGAAAATGAAAATGTATATGAATTTTTCAGTTGAAATGTATGCATATTAGGGCTGCGACATCGATGTCGATGTTTTGGAAACATCGATGTTTTTGCTAAAACATCGATGTTTTTACCATCGATGCTTGAGGGTCGATGTTTTCCCAACATCGATGCTTTGGGTTCGATGTTTTTTTCGATGGCGATGTATTATAATCCAGCAAAAAAAGCTTGATAAAAATATGCGATATGCAGACGTATTAAGAAGTTTTCATCCTTAATCAGACGTTTCAGTTTTAATCTGATTAGAAAACATTTTCTATGATTGTTATCGACGTTTTGCTCTCGATGTTTCTAAAACATTTCTAATTTGCTTTCGCCATTTTTTAAATTTATTTATTTTATTGTTATTCTTTATGTAAATGTTTTAAATTTCAGCAAAGAAAAAAAAATCATCAAGATATTCGGCCAAAAGTTATATCATTAATCATCCGTTACACTATCAATCTCGTTAGAAGACGTTTTTGATAGTTACCATCGATGAATTAAGGTCGATGTCTTTTAATGATCGCTGTATCGCGTTCGATGTTTTGGGTTCGATGTTTCTTTCAATGTCTGTTTTACACTTCAGCAAAAAGCAATAAAAATATGCAAAAAAAAAAAAGAAAAAAGATTCATCTTTAACAGTTGCAATACCTTTCGTATTGAAATAGTTTTTTTTTTTTTAATTACCACCGATGATTTACGGTCAACGATTTTTAAACATTGTTGTTTTTGTTTTGAATTAGAAATTTTTTTAGATAACGGTGTTTTACATTTCAACAAAAAAAGTTTCATAAAAATATGCGAAAAATAAAAGTTATACAGTTAATCAACAGTTGCAGTGTCTATTTGGCTAAAAAAGTTTTCTATAATTGGCATCGATATCATACAGTTGATGTTTTTCAGGAGACAAAAGATAAATCTAATTGAGAGATATAAAGAGGTGCAATGTATTGGGGAGTTACTGAATTACTGTACATTTAAATATGTAAGTAAATTTTATAAAAAAAGATCGATGTTTTGAAACATCGATGTTTGAAAACATCGATGTTTTTTGGTCGATGTATCAACACCATCGATGTCTTAATTTCGAAACATCGATGTCTTGAACAGCCGCGGATGGAGCACCTCGCACCGGCCCGGGCATTTATCACAGACCGGCCCCTGATATATATATATATATATATATATATATATATATATATATATATATATATATATATATATGTTCGTAAATTTTAATTCAGAATTATGCTTTCTTTTACATTTAGAAATTTCAATGATGAACATGCAAATTTACACACAAACGAAACATTTTTTTCTATTCAATATAAAACCACTATGCGTATACAAATTCAAACTAGCTGTCGTGGCCATCACGAAACTTTCTTCTATATCTATCTTATGAATTCCGGTTTCAAAATAAAATACGTACTCGCCCGAATAATTGGAGACAGCTCCAATTTCCCAATTATCGTAAAAACCCTGCAAATGCAGAATCAATGAGCGAAATTGGAAGTCATTGCAAAAGCCTTGTTTAGATTAATTGCAAACATTTTATTTGTTAGTAAAAAGAAATTGGCAACAGTTAAAAATTTCAAATCATTGAAAGTTTTCAGATGTTTTGGTAATTAAATAGCGTGAAAGCGATTTTTTAATGAATTAATTTTTCGTATTGTTGACTAAGAGCAAAAATCACCCCACCATCCCCCTGCGGTGATTGGTGCCAAAATTTAATCGATGCTTGCTTCCATATTGGTTTAATGTTATTCCAAATTTCATTCAAATCGCAGCAATATTTCTCGAGATACAGCAGGTGCAATGACAAAATAAGCACTTTTGATTGCACGAGCCCCCTTTAAGCGATTGACACAAAAATTGAATCAGCTCTTGTACTTTTTAACGTCTACTAGAGTACCAATTTTTGGTCGATTTCGTTCATTACTTCTTGAGATATAGCAGTTACATTAAATAAAAAGAACGCTGGATTGCTCCACCCCCCTTTGAGATATTGACACACAAATTGAATCAACACCTGTACTCAATAGGCTCTACCTATGGACTAATTTCCGTTTGATTCCACCGGTTACTTCCTGAGATATAGCAATCACCCACGCGCAGAACACGTGCGATTGCTCCACCCCCTTCGAGATATTGACACACAAATTGAATCAGCACCTGTACTCAGTAGGGTCTACCTATGGACCAATTTTCGTTTGATTCCGCCAGTTACTTCCTGAGATATAGCAATCACTCACGCGCAGAACACGTGCGATTGCTCCACCCCCCTTGGAGGAATTCGCTAAAAAAAAGTCAGGTGCGTCAGTTCACATGGTGGTACACACATACACACAGACAGACTCACACACATACACACAGACAGACATTTTCCAAAAATGATCGAAATGAACTCAACGTACCTCAAAACGTGCAAATCCGTCAAAATTCGACATTCGAAAAATTTACTAGTACAATTTTTTAATACTTACAGCTACTCCGATTATACATAAATATAAATTAAGTAATTGAACATTGAAATAATGGTACACTATTACTACGTATTCGATCGCGTACTGCTTCTCGTAAGAAAAATTGTGACAAAGATCAACTAATGGAACTTGAACACTGATATGGCTCTTCATAATCATAATCATTTATACAAAATCTTTTGATGCATAGAAAGTAAATCCATTTTTAACGTACATTTCAAAAACTTGAAGGAAGACATTGATTTTGAAATTTCTTACATTCAACTGAACAACACAGGATTGAAATAAAGCTATGGTGTTTCGTATATATTTGAGACCTTAACTAGGGCAAAATATAATTATGTGAAAATGGGGAGAGTTAGAAATTTAACACTGATCGATCTTTAAATTTACATTTATGCAGAAATGTATCCCCCCCCCTCCCCTACTGAAAGTAAATCCGTTATTAGCATACTTTTTAGAAACTAATAACATGACGATCACATGTTTTAAAACGTACAGTTTCTGATTTAATTTTTATAACGAAGTAGTTAAAGGAAATTCATAAAGTAAAGAAGATGAACTTTGAAACGGATTATTTATTCGTCAACTAAAAAGGCTGCTTAGTAAAACGAAAGTGAAGACCGAAAGTTTAAACTGCGTCTCAATTGACTTACTTACTTTTTTTTATATCTAGTTCGAGTTTATTCATATACAACAATTAAATATAGTGACAACACATTTTAGGATGTACAAATGTTATAGTTTTATGTGAATTAAATAAGCAGTTCAACAATGTATGCACATTTGTAAAACATAGAAACTCTCAGCATTGAAAAAAAGGTGCAATATTTAATACACCTTCAAGCGCGTACTGCTTTCTAAAGAAAAAAAGAGAAAATAGAATTCCGTGAAAAAGAGGGAAATTTTGAAATTTAACATTGATCGATTTCTAAACTTATATCTATTCTCAAACTTTTCATTCCGATCGGAAAAGTTATTTACAAACTTTTCAGAAACTAACAACATGATGACAAACTGTATTGTAAGTAATTAATTAAGTAGCATGTGTATAAAAATGAAAAAAACTTAATATTGAACTAGCTTTACAATATTTAACAACTATTGAGCGTGGCGTACTAAAAACAAATCTAATTCTGTGAAAATTTAGCAATGATGAACCTCAAAATATCCATACTTTTCAGAAACTGACTACATATGACGGTAACATATTTTATAATATTTATTTACAATTATTATTTTAATGAATATGAAGCACACATGCAAATAATATATACAAACTAAATTATTACCTTTTTCTTTTTTTCAACTTAAAAAAAATGTTACGTAAGTAATTTTTTAAAGTGAAGACAGGAATTTTCACAGTGACGAACATTTTAATTCAAGCCTTGAGGGAACTTCCTTAGCATTAAAAGTAAAACTGTTAATTATACATAATTAAAAAACTACCAGCAAATTGTTCACTTTGATTAACTCAAAAAGCTGCATCGGGGAAAAAATGAAAAAGTATGACATTTTAATGACATTGGAAAGCAATATTTTAGGGTCACCCGGGGCAATTCCTGGTCAGCAAGTTTCTGGGGTAATTCCTGGTCACAGTCCTTTTTATGTCTTAATAATCCTTCAGAAAAATGAAAAAAATCACAGAGGTACTCTGAACTATCTTCATTGCAATTCATTACTTAATTATGAGTTTACTGTGTATTTAGTTCGAA
>JAXGGA010006675.1:0-68165 GCA_038373865.1 Uloborus plumipes
ATAGATTGGAACAGAAAAACCAACGTCTTCACCTGTATGGCCTACTATACAGGACTTCAATATCGGCCTAAGAAAAAAAAAAATAACATTGAAGAAAGTGAAAAAGAAAACAGACTTAATTAGAAATAATGATAGCAGAGGAAAAGCTAATTTTTGTCATAAAACTATCCTGAATTATTAGTGTTAAATAACCCTGTGGCAGAAAGCTGCCGACACAGCGACATTGTCGCAGAATCAGGGAGACAGTGCGCAGAAAGATTTTTGTGATTGGGAAGAAAGAAAAGGCTAAGAAAAAAAAATAATATAAAACAGCCACCAGAAAAAACCTATGAATTTATAGTATTAATGTTAAAATTTTTATGAATATAAACACCTTGTGTGACTGTAAGAGGGTTTCATATATATTTATTATTGGAGAATATTCTAGTGTTGCAGAAAGAAATTGATTCTAGAAAATTTGTCGCAGAAAGCTGAAAATAGTTCTGCCACAGGGGTTAAATACATGTAAATCTGCGAAACACAATTGATAGTACCAAGTTTTCACTGGCAATTACTTTCAACAACTTACAAAAATTACTTTTTTTAAATAAAATGTGTGCATTGTTAATTATGGGGAAGTAAATGTCAGTTGGTTTAATAAATATTAATGCTGAAAATGAGCTAATTTACATTGCCTAACCTATTAATTGAATCCAGTGCACTCAGATGAGTCAAGAGGACTCAAATCTGATCAGCAAAAACTGGATAGTGGGGGATTTAGCGTTACCCAGACCGCACCACGAGGAGGCCCCCCACATTACGGCCCACAGTTCTTAACATAGCAATTGGTATTGAAGGAATTAGTTATGAATTATTACATTTTTAAAAACATCATCAAAACAGAAAATAATTATTCTAGATGCAACAATAAAAGAATCATTTAGCACAGTATTCTATTTAATAAAAGCAACTTATATTTTATTTCATGAGCAACCCTGAGGTTAAACTGGCACCCAGGTAGCAGAAGCAGCCCGAAGCTGGAAGCACCGCAGATTCTTAGGAATGTCTGCAGCTCATATTTCACTGGGGAAAAGAAAGAGTGTTAATTCAAATACAAAGACCAGCAGCAGGCTCTGGGCCCAACTGGGCTGGTACTAGTCAAATATAAGACCCCAATGAAGATCAATGGCCCTCTTAAAGCTATCTACTCCATTGCTACTTACTGCCTCTTCCGGTAAACTGTTCCAAGTTCCCACTACCCTGCTAAAATAGTAATTTTTTCGAATTTCTAGCTTAGCCTGAGATTTAAACAGCTTAAAACAGCTTACCCTTGTCCTGCTTTTCGTGCAAAAATCTAACCCTGCAACATCATTCATTTTAATAACTTTAAACAACTGAATCATGTCCCCTCTGGTTCTCCTTTGCTCAAGACTATACATATTAAGCATTCTAAGTCTGGAATCATAGTCTAAATAAGAAAATCTGTTTATTAACCTTGTAGCCCTTCGTGGTACAGTTTCCAATAAATTAATATTTCTTCAGATAAGGAGACCGAAACTGAACAGCATACTCCAAATGAGGTCTTACCAAACTTCTATATAGAGGCAGAAGAACCTTCTTAGTTTTGTTTGAAATAGATCTATTAATAAACACCTAGCATCCTATTGGCTTTGTTACTAGCTATGCTGCACTGTTGGCTAAACTTGCAGTCCTGATTTACTAAGACACCTAGATCCATAACTAGGGGTTAATCCAGGATATTTGACCAAGGTCCTGTTTTTGGAATTTTGTGAAAAATAGTTTAGAATTTTGTGAAAACTAATTTGTAATTTTGTGAAAAATAGTTACGGCAAAAAATATTCCAGAGCGTTCTTTAAGCTTGGAATTCTGTGAAAAGTCGGTTTTCCAGTGGGATTTTTGTGAAAGGTCTATTTTTGAGAGCCAGAATTTTGTGAAGGAGCCCTTTTTGAGTTTTTGAATTTTGTGAAGGGTCCTTTTTTGAGTGACTGAATTTTGTGAAGGGTCCTTTTTTGAGTGCATGAATTTTGTGAAGGGTCCTTTTTTGAGTGCCTGAATTTTGTGAAGGGTCCTTTTTTGAGTGCCTGAATTTTGTGAAGGGTCCTTTAACGGACCTAATTTCTCTCTAGATTGACCCCTGAACACCAGGGTTGTTTGGTGTAAACCACGTTGGTTTAAACCACGGTTTTAACCAATGGTTTTTTTTTTAAATTGTTTTTTTTTCCAAAAATGACAAAAAAAGAAGGAAAAAAATTCTTCAAATGTTTACATTTATTTTATGCACATATTAAAAAATGTAAAATTTAGTTTATGCAAAGTTGTAGACATAAATAATTAAGAAAAAGATTTTTTTGAAATTTATTAAAAGTTTGCAAAATTATGTTTTTCCAAATCAATATAACATTTCTCATCATGTAATATATTACACTGCTAAAGAGCAGATTTAGGCAAACTTTCTTCATAACACATAATTTACATGAATAATTAATATTTATAAAGGATTGCATATGTATTTCAAAATTCAAAGCAATAATTGTTCCATCGCTGATGCTGTTTCTATTTGTAAAGAACTTACAAAAAAGATTCAGAGAGAAAAAATTAAGTAAGGATGTCCAAGAGTTTTCAGAAAGTAGATATAAATTGGCTCTGACACCTGCCCAATTTTTGGCGTACATGTTTGACCCAAGATATAGTCGGAACGAACCGTCTGAGCAAGAGAAGAAAGAAGCACTAAATTTTGCGAAATTGAAACATCCATGCAACTCCACACTTTCACTTGTAGTGAAATTCAGTGCAAAATCCTCACCTTTTGAGGAGCATTATTTTGATCCAAGTGTAATACAAGAAGTTACTCCATATGAGTGTTGGAAAAGTCAGCAAACTCAAATAAATGAATTCAACGATAAAGTGTTCACCGAAATTGAGCAGCTGATTACAGCAAAAGCCTCATCTGCAAGTGCTGAAAGAATATTTTCAACATTTGGATTCGTTCAATCAAAAATTAGAAAATTAGGGTAGGAAAAAAGCTTCAAAGCTAGTTTTTTTATTTAGGGCTTTTAATTGATTGAAATACATGTATTTTTTTTAAAATACAGTTTAGGGAAAAACTTCCTCTTGGTTTAAATTTGAATCAAAATGTTTTTAAAGCCGTAGTAAATATAAATGAGCCAACCTACATATAAATATTTGAAATATATGTAAAATATTGTTTTACAATAACACAAAACCAAACTTCACGTCACAATAAAATATGTAAATCCATTACATTATAAATTATTATTTTTTTGTTATTGAATATTTTGAACAAAAAAACAAAGTTTTAAAGCTTTAAAGTTAAAGCCATAACATATATGCGAGCACTGAATGAATAATTTCAAGTGATAAAAATATTATTTATTCTTTTCTGAAGCTGATTTAGCAGTAAATATTTGAATACTTTTAAATATAATCGGATTGCATTTTTCAATTTCTTGCAGATGTTACATTTTCTGCAAAATATATTTCATGAAACAGAATTTGCTACTAATTTCCTTTTTCTAAGGAGTCTGTACATTTTATATTTTGAATTCCAATTCTATTTCTGCTTACTTGTTTACAAGATCTTAAGGTGAAACTTTTCTTCTTGAATTTGTTTAGATTATGCTTGAAAATATGCCCCCACCCCGTTTTTTTTTTTGATAATTATTACTATTTGTTTTGATATAATAAATTATGTTTTTTTGGATCATCACTACTTTTTGTCTCAACCTGTATCATATCTGCTTCTTGAAGTATTTCCTGAGAGGTTTATGCATTCATACCAATATATTAATTGAGTTTATTTCAATCAATATTTTCCTCTAAAAAGCTATTTTAATGATGTAATTAAATTACAATGTTTTGCTCTAATCTCCTTAAATAGTCAAGAAATGTGGTTTTATGACTGTTGAAGATTGATTGATTATTAATTACACCAAACTTTTATTACTTTTAGAAGAAAAAAAAATTTTTTTTCAAAAATTATATTAAAACTAAAAAAACCCGGTTTAAAACAAAAAAAACCTGGTTTAAACCAAAAAAACCGTTCTTTTTTTTGGTTTAAAAAAAAAAAAACGGTTTTTTTCCAACCCTGTCCATAACATTATCTGCCTTATTAATGACTTAACCCTGTAAATAATAGCTTGTATGCTTATTTGCATTACATAAATGCAGCACTTGACGTTTCCCAACATTAACTGCCATACCCCACTTGTCTGCCCATTTAGTAATATGATCCAAATCCTCTTGCAGCTGATTTACTTGTTCCTCATTTTCTACAACCCCCATAATTTTTACATCATCAGCAAAACAATTCATGTTTCCAGAAACATTTTCATGAATATCATTCATAAAAATAATAAAGACAGAGCATTAAATCTAAAGAAAAATTAAATATTTTACTGAACAGAAATTAAGCTAATTGAATGAAATTAGTTCTAATGATGGAGAGTAAAAAAACAACTCTTTTTTCATAAATTGTAGCAAAAGTTTTATTTTTTCTCAGCACATTCATTTTACGTCCATTAAGAATAAAGGTGTCGATTTTTGTCTACAGTATGATTTTTCAACCACATAATCATATGAGGGCATTTTGGTTGGCTTTTTCCCGTCCAAAACTTGTTTTCCCCATCCCACTGGTAAATACTGGGAAAAACTGGTAAATACTAGGAAATGACAATATGTAAGCAATATTCTGGATTTCTCTGTCTGATGTATAAAATTAAAGTTAGAAATATATAGTTATTAGCGCGATTCTCTGTAAACTGGTAATTGGCTGTCCGGACTGAGTATTTCAAAAATAATAAAGTGTAATAAAGTAATTATCGCTCTTAATACAAGAAAAGCATTAATACTTTGTGGCCCAATTGTATTTGGAATGATAACAATTTAATTTTTTTTTTTTCTAGAAATTATCTAAGCGCCAAAAACAGTCCCCTGGCTGTCCCAATCCCATAGTCTAACTGTTAAAGATAATCTTTCAAAAAACCTATAACACTACATAAATTTGGCAATTAATATCTAAAAATAGAATAATGAAGCTATATTTTTCTTATGAAATAAGGTATAATTACGTATTTCTAAAACTTAAAATTGTCATGTAAATTCTGTCCGGAGTCTTTTCAAACAGTCCCCTGCAACAAATTCAAAGCTGAAATACGAAAAATCTATAACTTTTGCAAAATTCTTTTTGGCATGAAGTTTAAAGTAATCAGTGTGAATTTGCCGAAATCGCCGAGAACGGTGTTGAAACGCTATTTTGCTTAGTTTGAGAGCCACATTTGTGATGAAAATATGCATCAGGGTCGTTGCGAAAACAGTCCTCTGGGAAGCGATTTCATTAATGTCAATTAATTTAATGATAAAACATATTAGTTATTATGTCCACGATTTGTGCCTAAATTTATAGGTTGTCTCGTAACTAATTATGTTCCAATAGTTTTGCAGATATTACGCAACAAAGAGCAAAAACACAGCCACCTGGCACAGTTCCCTGCCTAGTTATACTAGGCGGGGGACTTACCCGCTATCATGATTTATCAGAAAAACACAAACTTCAATTGGCCCTCTTTCAAACCAAAGTAATGGATTCATTTTCTGAGCAATAGTATTATAATTATACGAACATTTAAAAAAACCGTGCCCGGACAGATTTCTTGTGAAAAATAACGAGTTGACAGAGAATCGCCCATTATACAAATTTTCATTAGGTTTAAAATTGTTCTGCAAAAAAAAATACAACAAAATAACTAATTATTGCAAAAAGCATAAAATTTGCTCATAAAGTTGTTTTATAATGATAATGAATTACAACACGATAATGCCAATATTGCCGATGCTTATGAAATTTATCTGGAGCTTCTTCAAAATAAAGAACTCATTTCATATTTCAGCAAAATGAAATCAAACTTTGATGACGCAATGTCCCCCGTCCATTTTTTGACACACCTGATGAATCTGAAATATAAAGGTGAAAAATTATCGCAAGATCAGGAAGAATCTGCTCGTGAATATTTGCAAGCTTTAAATCCAAAGTACTTACAATACACAATGCAATTCACGTCAAAAGAAGCCCCTTTTCCTAAGACATTTTTCAATGAAGAGATTACAAACACTATTTCACCTGCACTTTGGTGGAGGAATTTAAGTAAAACCGGAATAGATGCAGAATGTTTTCTAATTTTTCTTTCATCCAAAACAAGATTAGAAATAGACTGGGTTTACAAAAAGCCTGTAAATTAGTATTTTGTTATATGATGCTAAAATCCAATGTGGAAGGGGGAGATGAGAGAAGAATACGAATACGATTGGTAAATGTTTGGGACTCTGTGTGGTATGTAAATATTCAAATAAATGTACTCCATTGTTCGATTTTGTAGATCTTCCTTTTTTTAAAAAAAATCTTTCAAGCTATTTACTTAGAACTCAATTTTGACATTTTTAAAGATTGTTTTGAATTTATGTTTTAAATAATTAGTTTTTCCCATGTGGGAAAAACATGGTATTTCCCAGGACGGTAAATACCGGTTTTTACCATGGTATTTACTAGGGGTGGGGAAAACTTTGCCAACCCTGATCATGTCCCCTCTGGTTCTCCTTTGCTCAAGACTATACATTTTAACCCTTCACTGCATGGTGTGCCTGATCTGACACAAAACAAATAAACCCTCATATATTTCTATGATTTTTAAATGCAGTTAAACTTTGAGCTTTGTGCCCCTTCTGGAACATTGCTATAACAGATAAGTGTGATTTGTATGCACTATTTAGTTGCACTAGTCTAGGTATTACAGTTCTTGCTTTTGAAAAATAGAATGTCTGCATTACAGTAAGAAGTGTGCTTAATCATTATTTCCTTTGTTCTAAAAATGTTTAGATATAAATGCTGTACTTTGTGGTAAAAATTGTTTGTTCCATTTATGGCACAAAGCACAGTGTAGATTATTACACTTATATAATAAGCGGTATAAGCTTATACTAAGTGCTTTGTGCCATACGTGAAACAAGCAGTTAAAACATCATTTTTGGCACAAATTTTTTAGATTAATTCTTTTCTTCATTTTTCCTGAACTAAGGACTATTTAAAAGGTAACATATGATTTTTTTCATGAAGATATAAAATATCGTGCAGTGAAGGGTTAAGCATTCTAAGTCTGGAATCATAGTCTAAATTAGAAAATCCGTTCATTAACCTTGTAGCCCTTCTTTGTACCCTTTCCAATAAATTAATATCTTTCTTCAGATAAGGAGACCAGAACTAAACAGCATATTCCAAACGAGGTCTTACCAAACTTCTATATAGAGGCAGAAGAACCTTCTTAGATTTGTTTGAAATAGATTTATTAATAAACCCAAGCATCCTATTGGCTTTGTTACTAGCTATGCTGCACTGTTGGCTGAACTTGGAAGTCCTGATTTATTAAGACACCTAGATCCATAACATTATCTGCCTTACTAATGACTGAACCCTGTAAATAATAGCTTGCATGCTTATTTGCATTACATAAATGCAGCACTTGACATTTCCCAACATTAACTGCCATACCCCACTTGTCTGCCCATTTAGTAATATGATCCGAATCCTCTTGCAGCTGATTTACTTGTTCGTCATTTTCTACAACCCCCATAAATTTTACATCATCAGCAAAACAATTCAAATATTTACTCCCCTATTCTGCCACGAAACAATGCAAAAAATATTTTGCAATGGTTAATTTTCTAAATATTGCTGATTTTAATATCATTCAGTGAATTTTTCGCAAAATATCGCCAATAGCGCCAAGTTGAACCCAAATTCAAAAAATTATTTTTTCGCCAAATTTGTCGCCAACTTGGCGATATGTCGCCAAGTTGGCGTCAAACACTTGGCGACCAAAAGCTTGGCAACATATCGCCAAGTGGTCGCGCCAATTCATATCACTTGAGTCTGCATTGAAATTAACACTGATTTACTCCAAAAAAGGGGTAAAACACCCCCTTGGGAACATTCAAATGCAACCACAAGGGGAGGTGCATAACTAGACCATCCTCAGAGCCTACATACCAAGCTAGAAGCTTCTACGGCATATAGTTTTTGAGTTATGCGACCCACATACATACATACGCACACACGTACATACAGACGTCACGAGAAAACTCGTCGTAATTAACTCGGGGGTGGTTGAAAAAAATTTTTCGGCTGCTTATATGTTGGTAGGTACATATGCACATGCTGACAGGTCAAAAAAACTAAGGAATTTTCATTCGGGGGTAAGCAAAATCAAAATTTAGACTCAAATTTGAGTGATTTTTTTCCGTGATCACAATATTTCCTTTACTACATAAAAGGAAGTAAAAACAGATAACAGGTATACGTTAATATGTACTGAACTCTGCCAAGACTGGTTTAAAGTATGCATAAATGATAAAAACTTAGAATTTAAAAACAGCAAAAATGAATAGTATATGCAAGCGGCTAGAGTAAGAATGATGGATAAACCAGACCCAGTTTCAGACGAGTAAAGGTTGAAGTATTAGGAACACTTTGGGTTTCAGCGGTAAAGCATGCCTAATGCCCGTTTTGACCGGTTGAAGCTAGGTTTAACCAATTAAAAAGTGATGTGTAAACCTAGCTTTAACTGGCAATTGATTACATCCAGTTTTAGGCAGTTAAAGGAGGTAAATTAGTTAACTCTTCGGGCTTTAGCCATAAAGTCTGATAACCATCGCTCTAATTCGTTAAAGCTAGGTGCTAAAGCTAGCTCTAAGAAAAATTCTTTAAATTTAGAAGTGTCTAGCTCTATATTTGACATATTTCATGGGGGATAAAAAACATATGAATTTAACAAGTATTACTTCGAATAAACATAAATGAGTACAAGCATATTCTTTTGAGTTCTTAAACAGACATCGAATTTTGAACACGGGTAAAGTTATATAGACACATCAGATTTTTTTCTTATTTAATAGACATGTCATCTTTTACACTAGCCATATTTAATCATTATATAGCACATATATCACAAATAAAACAAAGGTAGATTCACATTGAAAATACATATGAAAACAAGTAAAATAAATAAATAAAACAAAATTGAAATACAAAAATATTGTTTTCCAAGATAAAAGTTAGTTAAAACTCTAAGTATGACTAAAGGTAACTGAGCTTAAGTTTTAGTTTACAAGCATTTTCAAATGGCGCTTACAGAAAAAGACAGCCAGGTGGTCTGCAGTTTCAATCATATTCCTCAACTCATCTCCTTCCATCTCTTCTATAATATCGGCACTCGGATCCTTCTGGGTAAGAAGCCAGTCCAGCATCCTGTCCCCATTTTTCATATCGCCTAAAAAGTTGTTTCATAATTTCAAATGATTCATACTTACAGATTTCAATGAAATGCTTCAATTTGAAATTGATTAGATTGAAAAGATTAATACTTCAGGGAAGAGAGACTGTCTTACAGCAGAGATTCAATGGTTCTCAGTACAGACAAAATTGAGTTGAAATTCAGACAACTACCGGATTCCAAAAAAAAATATTTTTGCGCATCCTCAATAATGTTTGAGTGCACATACACATGCGGTAAACTGTTTGAACAATGGCTACCAATTGGTCCTAACTCTGCTTATGGCTTCAGTTTGGAGGACAGTCTAATCAAGATATAGCGCACCTCTGGTAACTTGAGCTATGATCTTAACAATGTTTGCTTTTTTGGGGGGAGTTCAGTAAAAAAGGACCATGCTATTGGAGCAGATAGAAATCGGAATACTACAAGAAAGTAAACTAACTCAATTCACAACCAAATACACTTCCCTATAACTACCAAAAGAGGTAAATATTGTCAAGGTCATACCTCACAATTTCAGAGGTGCCTAATATTCCATCATTTAAATGACACCAAAGAACATTTCAATGAAATAACAAGTTAGAATCAAAATCAATAAAAGATTTGCAGTTTGTAATTTTGAAAGCACACAATAAACTTTTTATTAAGATTATTTAATTGACTGAAATGTACAAATTAAAACTATTTTAAAGAGTTATGTTTTCTTATAACAGAAAATGTAGATCCACATTTTCATATTTAACATATGTTAAAATAACACATTTTGTGAAATATAAAATCAAGTTTAGATTTAAACTAAAAAAATTCCCTATAACTTCATATGATTTAAATTTTAATAAAACTATGTTCAATTATAAAGCAGTGAGTAACCGCCTCTAAGCAAGGGCTAAGGCAGGAACATGCAATACACCGCCAACTCGGTTATTTTGATCGAAATAACCGAGTTGGCGGTGTATTGTATGTTCAGTTATTCTAAAATTTATGATTCATTTGAATTTATCAAAAATCCTCTTAATTTTTTAAATTGAATCATTGAATGGAAAAAATATGAGGATTTTGGAAAATGTCCTAAATTCTCTTAAGTGGATGGATAACAGGACTTTTTATATGCAGAAAAATAACAAAAGTGCAAATTTTGCACATAATTAACAAATTGTTGCAGCTTTTTACATAGACACTGCCATATGTGTGTAGCATATCTAAAGTACACTCGAGCTTGCTTAATGGATTAGCCATTTTGCCACGAGAAAATATTCTAATAGGCGGGACATTCCATTATCCGGGGTGGAAATAATGCAGTACAGCGGTTTGGTACATTGAAAATGTTTTATATTAAGCGGGATATTCTTTTAACCGATATTCTAATAAGCAGGCTCGACTGTACAAACTTTTAAAAAATTTAGTTTAAAGCATGAGTTAAAATAAAATGAAAAACCATTTTAATGTACACAATGCAATTTCAGTTATACAATGGCTGTAAAAAAATTTAGAAAAAAGGAATTCCATAATACAAACCAGCATATATTATAGGCTCCGCTTCTGGCCCTCTGAAAAACAGTATGGCAGGAAAGGCAAAGACTCCATACTTTTTAGAAAAACTGCTGTCATCGATTTTCACAATATGGATTCCTTCTGCTTCCGCTTCAAAATCCACCTTCTCCAATTCATCCAGAACTTTGGCACACGTTTTGCAACCAACTTTTGAATCTAAAATTAGTTCTTTAAGATCAATAATTTTTTTTAATATATGTGCAAGCAAACGTAATACATCAGCAATCAATATTTTTAACTGCTATAAAAATAGCATTTTAAAAACATTTTATTAAAACATAAATGTTTTCTTCCAATAATTTCATTGCAATAATTCTTTTTAAAAATACCTTATACTTAATGAAATATATAACTAAATGAGTACAAGTAAAACTGTAACCAACAACAACAATATTGAATTCTGATTGAGACCATTTGAATAGCACAATACTTAGTATTGTTTAAAAATAAACTTACAGAAGAAAACTGCAACATAGTCAAATCTGTGCAGAATTCTCTCAAACATCCTCTTGTTCACTTTCTCAATAATATCGCTAACTGCCATATTTTCAGGACTAGTCAGCCACTCCAAAACTTCCTCTTCATCTTTGAGTTTTCCTAGATAAATAAAAAGAAAAAAGGAGTCATGAGTTATTAATAAAGGAAAATGTCTAGCTACGTACACAGGTGATCAGACAAATCTCAATTATCCAAAAAGCACTGGAAAAGTTTTCATGGCATTTGTTGTTGCCTGTTATTAAAAAGGAGGTCATTTGCCATTTCTGTATTCACCCTTCAATATCCTTGTCTAAGCCATGAAGTTGATGGTCTTTTGTAAAGGGGCACCGAATTGATCATTGTCCCTAACGCAGAAAGACAATAACTGGCTTAACTATTGAGAATTGTGTGTCAATAGTGATCTTAAACTCTATAACTAGGACACATAGCTAAAAGATTTCAGCTAAAATTTTCCAATCTTTTGAATCAAGGCTGAATGTGAAGAGGACTTTTAAGTCCAGATTCGAACAAGCATGTACCCCACTTGTACTTTGTGGGTTGTTGTTGGCATGAGTCTTGAGTTCAGAATCCAGCAATTCCGAGTCTGATGTCTTAACTACCGTTCTCACGGTTGATTCTGCTTTTTATTCATCAGTTTTGCATTGTTCATTAAAGATGACTAGAATGCGATGCTGTTGTGCTACCCTGATAAATTTCAATCTGAATTCTGATTTATTCTTTTTTCCTTTTTTAATCTCTATAGGTTGCTTGTCAATCAGCAATTTACAATCAATAGGGCTCCAAAGAGTAAAAAAGAAAAAGAAAGAAAAAAGTTCATAACTAAGCCAAGAAAATCCACTGCCTTTATATTTTTCAGTATCACAGCTGACACTGATGGGGTACTGCCAACTGAAGATAACTCATTTATTTAAGACACTTATTAGCCCCGTTCACATGAAGCTTTTCTAGCTCGCATTTCCCCGCTCCAACCCCAAAAAAAAACCGCTCGGCAAATCCACCGTTCACATGTGAAAAGAGGTTTTATTCCACAAAACGGAATTACCCAGCATCCTTAGCATTTTTACCCAGCCTCCTTTTTGTTCTGTTTACAATCTGCGCACATGTTTTGTTGGTTTTGGAACGATTTTCACGTTATTTGAGAAAGAAAGAACTTAATTTTGTTGCGAATCTGCTGATGGATTCTTCGACACCCGTGCTCAGCAAGCTGTGTCGCCAAATTTTTGTAGACGGCATTGGAGCGGACCGTCCCATCCAATCTGGCTTGGACGTCCGCTTCCGACCATAACTTGATTAAGAGTTGTGTCTCCTCATCCTGCCATCTTTCATTTTCATTTAAATTCGAAGTCATGGCCGAAGAGAATACCGAACGGGAAGAACGAAAAAGACGAAGACACGAAGAGAATCCGACGACGCGTTATCCAATATGGCGGATGTAAACAAACTCGATGCGCGTAGTGCATTCTGGGTAAAATTCCGCAAAAATTCCAGTTGAGGGCAGGAGGAAAAAAATTCTGCTTTTTACCCCGCAAATAACCAGAATGTGGATCAAAGCAGGTTTTTCCGGGGTCGAAAACGTCCATTTGAACGGGGCTATTGTGTTAAGAGCATAAGAGATTGGTCGTCTTCAGGGCCCGAAGAAGCCAGTGATGTCTAGGCACTGATAAAAATCCCTGCCCCTTTCATGAGAAAATCTACAAATTTTCAAATTAGCAGTTTCCAAAACAGGGAAGAAAGAAATTTACCCAGCAAAGATGTCCTTAAAATTTTGGTGCTCAGGTCCATGGACCTGCATGACAGTGTGTTGATCAGGTCCTGGTTGTATGTGATAAAATGACTTATGAGGAGCCCCAGCAAGAAGGAGGGAAGTAAGTACTTCAGTAGAAAGTCTGATTGAAATAATTGCTCATAAGAACTAAAAATATGGGATGACAGTAATGGCTTCTAGCTGCAACTCAGAACCTTTTAACCTTACAGTATGACTATTTTGCTAAATAGACATTGCATTTGAGTGGTTTCAAATTTTCTTAAGCAGTCAATCAACTCACATAAATGCTTAAGGTCTCAAAAGGAAGTACTGAAATTCATTGCTTGTTTTTTTATTTATTTGTTTTTCAAGGGTCTAAATGCCTTCAATATATAGTTTATCCGTTTGCTGTAAAATGTGCTAGTATATTCTCATCACCCAATATTTTATTACTCAGAATTTCTTTCAATATAATAAATAAACAATATTTTTAAATGAATCTCATTTTTATACAACTGAAAAAAATATTGTCAATTCCTAACTTCAACATACATAAAAAGCTTGCACACTAGTTGAATGCAAAAACTTTTACACTAAAGAAAATTCTAGTACCCTATCTCTCTCTCTACTCAATTAATTTCATAAAACTCATACTCAGTATAATAAAGATACTTACCTGGATACTTAATCACATTTCCATTTCTGAAAAACACAAGACCAGGTGGGTTTTTTACACCATGCTTTTTAGCCATTACTTTATCTGTCATTTTTACAAGATGCACATCATATTCACTGCAATCATCATCAATTTTTTCCAAATGGACTGCAACATCTTCACTTTCTTTATCATTTTCAAGGTCTGAAATGCAAAATGAGGACAACTCGTAAATAGAAATTCAACTCGTTCTTAAATTTTCTCAGACATAATAATATTTAAAAAAAAAACTTGTATTCAACATAAATTATAAGTTGATTTTTTTCATGGGAAAAAAAGAAATATTCGGATCTTTTAATGAAATCGAAAAATGTTTAGATTTTTTGAACAATATTTTTTTAAATAAAAGTTATTAATATGTTTATGGATTTTGTGACCAAATTATTCAAACTCTGCTACATGTTTTTGATGTGAACTGCACCTCCAAACCTACCAGATAAAAATTAATATGCGAAAATTTACGTGAAATTGTTGTAAAATAAAACGTCAAAGGCGTCCATGGCACTAAACAATATGAAATGAAAATTTGAACCAGTTTCAAGCTAAGTAAATTCAAAGTGTTTTTTCTTCTTGAACAATTTGTGCAAATGCACAAAATGGATTTTGGAGGCACAACGACAATACATTATTTTTATCATTTAAAACATGATTTTTATAAATCTGATTTATTTTAACTCACAAAAGTATACTGCAAGGAACTCATGGTCTTCAATGAGCTTGAACAACATTTCCCTGTTGATATTTTCAATAGTGTCTTCATTTTTCTCTTTCATTAACCATTCCAGCACCTGGTTTTCATTCATTAAATCTCCTGGGAAAAAAATTAAACATAAGTAAATCAAATTATTGATTGCAGTACACATTTTTGTAATATAACATTATTTGGGTGGGAAATATATTTATTTTCATAAACAAAAACTTCAAAAAAAAGATACAAACATTTTTGATACTTGCAGTTTAAGAAGTATTTTATATATTTCTATCTGTTTATAGCTGGTTAGAATGACTATCTACATTATCCGATATGTGATAGAGAACTTCTACAAGGGCGTAGCCAGGACTCACGTTAGGGGGTGCAAGCAGTGACACCCCAATAGGAGGTCACTGTGACCTTCCAACAAGTTCTTATCCGATACAAATTGGCTGATGAAATTTGAAAACAGTGAGACAGTATTGCAAAGGCTGAACTTCTTTATTTGATTTATTTTTTTTTCTTCCTTTTTTTTAATTAATTAATTTATTTATTTTCGTGATGCCTCACGTCTCTTTTGGTAGACATAGATAAATATGCATTCTTGTATTTTATTAATTTATTTTTTAATCATTCAGTAAAGTTCTGAGTTTCATACGGTAAATTAAAAATTTTCTCCTCAAAAGCAGGCAAGCTTACTATCATTTTCTGAAAAGTAATCAATCCTTGATATAATAACGCAGTTCATATAAAGTTCCCAAAAATTAGCATAAAAGTGAAATTTTTCAATAAAAACAGAAAGAAAAAAGCAAGAAAGAAAGAGAAAAAAGTGCTTGAAATTCTATTTGTACAAAAAAAGGAAGAAATTATGAACTCAAAGAAACTATACTTTATTCAGTCATGCACACCTTAAACCAATGGATGCTATAAAATATTTCTAAAAGAACAAAACAGTAGTTTTTTATCGTTTTTTTATAGTTCTGCACCAGCATGTTACAATGAAAAGCATGAAAGGTGACAAAATCTTTTGTCAAAAAAATAAATAAAATGGGAGGTCACAGTGACCTCCCATTGGCTCTTATCTAGGGGGGTGCATCTGCACCTCCCTGCACCCCCCTAGCTACGCCCTTGAACTTCTATAAGATTAGCAGCTCATCATTTTACTAAGACCAAAATTACATTAAATCGGGTGACTAGAAGTAAAAACATGCTTTTGTGCTAAAGTTTTAGTATTTCTGCCTCCATCCCATAGCTTAGAGATATTCTACAATGTTGGTTTTTCAAAAATAATATATAATAACATAAAGGGAATGTATTATTCATTTGAAGCATTCCTAAATAACTGATTCGCTGCTGGGTATCAAAGTTACACAGGTAAAATGAATAGACTGCCGGGAATGTTTTCATCATCACAAGAAAAACTTTCCTTACAGGAAAAGACAGTCTTTCCAAATAAAGAATTCTAAACTCTGAATTGTTCCTAGCCTCTTGGAATTAATCAACACTTTCAAAAATAAAATTGCAAGCTTTCAAAAACTGTTACAATACACTTACTTTTAAATCTCAACAACTGATTGTATACAGGGCCCGATTAAGATATTAAGGGGCCCTAGACCAAACACTCTTTTGTACAGAGGCTTTACAATTTTAAGCATTTGATAAAACAATTTTAGCCATTGATTAGACCAATTGTCGCCATTTGGGGCCCCTAAATTGTGGGGGCCCTAGGCCACGGCCTAGTTGGCGTATTTAGTAATCAGGCTCTGATTGTATAATTCTAGGTAGAAATTTAAAGCGATAGCGATTATGGTATTAATGAGCCTGATGTAGATACAAAATGGTCTTACCCGAAAATATGCTTGGAATTTTGTGCTCAAAATAAACCAAAGTTGGGAATTCTGTTACACCTAGCTCCTCAGCAAGTCGAACATCGTCAGTTTTCACAAAATGTATCCCGTGGCGTTTTGCATCAACATCATATTTTTCAAACTCACTAATTATAATATCGCATTCAGCACAGCCCTTTTCATCTAAAAGGAAAGGAAATCACAATAAAATGAATAATTAAATTTAAAGGAAATGTTTACACACCAAATATAGTGAGATTTTAAAACAGTTTTAAATAAAATCCATTTAATTTCTTCAAATGTTTAGCTTTTGTCTCAGGACTGTATGCTATTATTCCACTTTTTTAAAAAAGTTTTAGCACACATTGCTTTAAAAACATAAGAAAAAAACATACGAACTCGAACGAAACCGAAAATTAATTGTGCTGCCAAATGTCTTAAGTCAAATACGCATAATTTCCCACTTCACTTCAAATTTTCTGAGCTTCGCCCGAAGCGAAAGTCACTCTTAAGGAAGTTAAAGGGCCGTCATTTCGATTTTTCCAGGGCGGGGGGGATGTAAATTTGCCAAAAAAATGGCAAAAACCGTTGCTCCTTTAAAACTAGCGAACCCGTAGGAGATTTGTCTCATTCTTTCTTCTCGTATTTGAATCTCGTAAATTTCTTACATTTGTCTCTTCTAATCTGGCAACGGCAACATTGTTCTTCTCGCAAATTTGTTTGACCATGTTCCCTGTGCTGGACCTTATTAATTTTTCTTTGCTATACTGAGAATAGTAACGGCATCAATTCTATTTTCCATAAGAAAAGACCTTTATGAAACGGAGGAAAAGCGCCAGGCACGCAGTCCTCATCATCCCCTACGGGCCTAGAGCCCTAAGAAGAAGAAGAAGAAAAGTTTGACCATGTTCCCGCCTGGTTCCCGCTCCGCAATCAGTTGCTGCCTTTTGCTCTCGGTTCCGAAATGAGGGTAGTGGCCGCATGGTAATAATTTTTTTTTGAATTTGGAACACAGATTCATTTTATGCATATATAAAAATATCTAAAATGTTTTGGCTTGAATTTTTTTTTTTTCGAAGTTAAATGCAATTTAAAATTGGCTCACTTGAACATCCTTTACTCAAATTCTAAATGCACTTTTGAACCTTTGTATTTTTTTAACTAGTTAATGTAAACATAAAAGCTCCATATATATCTAATTTTTGCAGTAGGGCAATTTATCGGTTTACTGTAAGTCATTAAAATCAGCTTGTTAACTGAACTATACGAACCTAAAATATTTCATTTTCAACGAATTGAAGGTTTTCATTATTTTTCTCACGCAGAAAGAATTTAGTCGTATAATTTAAAAAAAATTCTCAACTATGTGTCAACTTTCATAGAAAAAATACCGTAATTTTTGAAGCTGTATTTTAATTCCTTTGTTTACAAAATATTTTTTGAATTAAGTATGTTTAGTAAAACGATAATTTTCGCCTACAAGTAGGCACAGGAAATTTCTCGAAAATGGAAAATAGTTGTTTTATATTTTTTTTATATAGCAGTACATTTAACTTTTGAGAATATTAAAATAAGTTGAAAATTAATCAAATTTGTAAAGCAGTTGCGCATAGAATAGCACCCGCATCAAACAGGGTTCATAGTGCAGAACATTTCTCGAGCATTTATGGGCTGTATCTAGAGATCTGTCCTAGTTATTTCTTGCTGTAACAAGTTTTTTTAATGCAGATAAACCTTCCATGACCTGGGGCCTGGGGTCAATCCGGGATATTTGATTAAGGAGCTGTTTTTGGAATTTTATGAAAACTAATTTGTAATTTTGTGAAACTAGTTATGACCAGATATTCCTGATCTTTCTTTAAACTCAGATTTCTGTGATGAGTCAGTTTTCAAGGGTGGGATTTTTGTGAAAGCTCCATTTTTGAGTGACTAAATTTTGTGAAGGATCCTTTTTTGAGTGACTGAATTTTGTGAAGGGTCTTTTCGAAGGGCAAAACATAGCTTTGTCCTTCTACCGATTTGCCTTAAAAAAAATTCCCATCTCTATCCCCACTCTAAAATTTTCAATTCATTTAAAATTTCCACGATCTCTAGACGAAGATAATGGGAGGCGACAGCGATCTACCGAGCTTCAAAAGGGAGCATTCTTCGCTTGCTTGGTTTTCGTTAGAAATTTCAATTTAAAAAATAAATAAAATGAAACAGAATTACAGAAAAATCAAAATTATAAAAGGTAAAAATAAAATTTATTACTAAATGTAATTAATAGTACTTTTGCTCGTCAAACTAACCAGTCACAGCAGACGAAATATTTTCAGCCAAATTGTTTTGAAAGTAATCACATGTATGATGAAATAAAAGAATTAAAGAATTCAAACAAACATTTTTCATCTGACACATCTATTTTTTCATTATTTACAAATGTGAGAGTTTCTATTTTAAAAAATAAATCTGTTTTCTGATTCTCAATTTTGCCAAACGCACTCCCGGCCAAAACATTACTTGAAAGATATTTCACATGCTGCATAATCATTTGACGTGGATGTTATCTATTTTTTGCTCCTTGAAGATCCAGACTGGAGCCAGGTTTAAACCTGCACTTTTGCTGTAAGAGACCAACATTGATCCATTACACCACACACTGTTGTCTGCTTGGAAAGAATAAGCAGTCCCATTAATAACATTCTGGAAGGGTAAGGAAGACACTTTTGTAGATGCTAAGGTAAGACCGAGACCATTCAACGGTTCTCTTCTAAGTCTTGTAGTCTTTTATGTGACCCGTAGAAATCCAAACGTTTCTTCGTTTGAATATTTTTTTCACCAATTAAATATGGTCTACAGACTTTCCCAACAATCTGCAGTCTTAGTCGAAGCTGCGGGCTGCTTCTGTAACCGGGGTGGGAGTTTTATCTCATCGTTACACATGCAATAAAAAAAGTTACATATCAAATCGAAAACTTTACTTTTTCAATTATTTTGTTAATGTGGAATATTTAGTTTCTGTTTTGATGATTTTTGAAAGTTTAATGACTAAAAACTAATTCCTTCAGTACAAATTGCTTTGCTAAGAACTGTGGGCCGTAATGTGGAGGGCCTCCTCGCGGTGCGGCCTGGGTCACGCTAAATCCCTCACTGTCCAGTTTTTGCTGATCAGAATTGAGTCCTCTTGACTCATCTGAGTGCACTGGATTCAATTAGTAATAGGCAAGCCATATTAGCTCATTTTCAGAATTAATATCTATTAAACTGACTGACATCCACTTTTCCGATGCTCAAGAGGTTCAAATTTCTTTAAAGAAGTTTTAGAGAATTTTATTATTTTTCTGCTTTATCATGGTGAAAAGTTCATACTGTTAATTGTTTCACAGATCTATATAATTTATTTACCATCCTAACAATTCAGGACGGAGACTTTAAGTCTCAGTATTTTCTTTTGCTCTTTGTTTATATATTTTTTTTATTCCAAGGCCGATATTGAAGTCCTGTATAGTAGGCCATACAGGTGAAAACTGGTTTTTCTATTCCAATCTCCTTTAAAAAAAATAATATAGGGTCATTCCATGCCACTTTATCCAGACCATGAAACCCATGGTCTCAGATTTGAATGATTTTTTTTTATTTGTTCCATTTACTATCACTAGTAACCCTGTGAATTTTTTTGCTGACATCTTTGATACTTTTTGAGCTATGAATTTTCGAAAATGAAGTTTTTCTTTTCCGAGAAATTTTGAGCTAATGACATGGTTCAACAAAAAATGCATAACTATGGCAATTTTCATGATATCAAAAAAATTTTGTTTCTACATTTGATGATATATCTTTTAAATTGTACTGTAAGCGATAGCTCAAACTTGGATTTCATAAGTATTTTGAAGAAAAAACATAAAATTTTGAAAAAATAATAAAAATAAAAGGCATTGAAGTTATTTAAATATTTTTTTGATAAAAATAATCCTTAAAGTACGTACTAAAAGGTTCTAAAATAAAACTGGTGGGATTTTAAGTGCCAGTATGTTATTTCACTGGAAACAACAAACAAATTACACTGCAACAGTGCTACAAATTTTACTACGTTACAAATTTTGGTTTATTACTATACAATACCAATTGTTCTAAACTCAAAGTACAGACTATGCAATCCAAAGTAAGGCTATTTTTATATCATACTATCTCCTAGTTTATTTTGGATGAAATTAAACATAAAGAATTCATAAATTAATTAAAAGAAAAAAATCACCGCAGTGTCATTCCATGTCACTTCATCCACGCTATAAAACCCCATGGTTTCTGATTTTAACGATTTTATTTATTTCACTTACTATCGCTAGTACCACTGGTTCTCATATATACAAGCAATGTAGTTATTTACACCAACATCAAACATTTTCACTGATGAATTTTCTTCTGAAAAATCAAACACAGTGCAAAAGCTTTTGTCAAAACTTACACATTTTGTTGCAATTGAGTTTTAAGAAGCAGGCTGAAAGTGGTAAAAACTGAGTTCCTGGCACAGTCTTGGCTTTAGAGAAACGATCCTCTATCTTAGGTGCTTCTATTAGTTTCTTTTTCTATCATTGTGAATTTTGTTTTTAATATTCGTCAAGCAAAACTCGAAGAAGTTTTTTGCATCATTTATACTATTTCCAGGACTCATTCGTAGACATGCTTTAGCTACAATGGGTTTGACAGTGCCACCAACACCATCACAAGGCGATTTTCCATGACTTGCGGCAAAAAAACACCATTGATCTTTTAGTTTGAAATCGCTTTCATGAAAACAAATTCAGAAAATTTTTACAATTTTTATACTGTGCAGAACATCCATCGCTATAGTAAGTCACACATTTCACACCTGAAAAATTCTTTTTTAAGTGTTCCACTATATTTTTTGCGTCTCGTGTACAAATGTGACATCATGCTCTATATCATTGGACACAATGCACAAACTAGTAAACATTAGAGGCTACTAAATCATTACTACTTTCGTTTTTAGTATACATTACAGCTGGATGAAGAATGCAACCATCACTTGTCCAATGATAGGGCTTCATTTTGCAAGATAATAGAGAAATTTTTACTCAAGTTCATTAGAACAATTGCTTCATTGAATTTAAGATTACCTTTGTGTTTTTTCAAGTATCTAGCTTGAGATTTTGTTATAAACGAATGCTGTATTAGCTTTTCCAAGCCTTCAATTAAAATTTCCAAATATTCTTCTAAGTTAACCGTCAACTGTACCTGTTGAGTTCTGTCTGTAGATATCCATGCAGAATAAGTCACTTTATCATTATTAGGATACCACTCTTAAATTTTTTTATGATAAAAGATTTAAGATTGTCACTTGTAGTACAGACTGAGCAGTGACGTAACATACAATCTCTATTTTCTCTTGAGCAAACTAACATATCAATGAGTTCATTGTAGTTTACTTTAATGGAACAAGCGTGCAACAATAGCGAAACATTTTCGTGAATTGTGCATACACAAACGAAATGTGTACCAGCAGTACCTGCTAATACACACCATTTTGGTCTCTGAGCATGCAGAACTTGGACAATCCAATTTTAATCCCTGTGTTATCTGACTTGAAAGCAGAATACTGTCACATTGAATTCTTTACTTATTTTTTTCCTGCTCCATGAGGCGGGAGCTAGAGTTAAAATTTGTATTTTTTCTCTGCGTGAAGTTGTACCATTAAGCTTTTCTTTCATTAATTCTATATTTCTGTCCATATCATTTGCTTTTTGTTGAACTTCTTTTGACAATGCAAGCTTCCTCATCTGTGGTAATTTCCTTTTCCAAAGCTTAGCTTACTTTAGATTTCAGTGTACTAGTAACAGCTTCAACTTTTCTCTTTGCATAGCCTTATTTACTGTGTGGTGCTATCCCATGAAGTTTCAATATCGATTCTCCTAAGTTTTGTAAAGATGAATTTGGTTCTTCCAATGTGTAGTGCTTAGAAATTGATGCTTTTAAACTGCTCACTTCTTCACTCACTGACTATTTCTTCTTGTAATAAATTATTATGCTTGCTTACTTCCTACAGGCATCACATATTTTCTGCCCAGGTACTGATTTTGCACAATTTTGTATGTTAATTTGTTGTTAGAATTCTGAACATATTACCCCCCCCCCCCCCCCCGTTGTCCGTTTACCTTGTCGTGGTGGGGGGGTTTTGCGGTGTGGTGAGTTCGGGGCGAGCTCTTGGGCGGAGTCGTGACCCCCAGTTGCTCAAACAGAATATCGGCGGGAAGGGATTTGTTTCTCCTTCCTTCCCTCATCACACTTACCAAATTTCGGAACAAAAACCCAAGCCAAGGTGTGTCAACCGTGCCGATGGCTGCGTGGTACCGGGGCCAAGCGGTATCGCTAACGGGAGGCTTCAGGGCTAGCCGGCGAACCCTGTCGTATGCAGCCTTACCCCTGTGTAGGGGGGCTACGCAGGGGCTCGACCCCGTCTTTTCCCCCCAGTTCTCCGGTCCGCTTATGGATTCAGAAAATAAAAACCCTCCTCCCCCTCGAGGGGAGCGTCATAACGTTTCGCCAAATAATCCGAAGTTCTTTATTATTAAACGTAGTGATCCAAATTTAAATCTTTCCAAAGTATCCCCATTCCTCATCAACAAAGCGCTTGTAAATCAAATAGGTGAATTTGAAACAGTAAAAAAATTACGCAGTGGAGATCTTCTTCTAGAAATTAAAAATCAAAGTCAAATTAAATCCTTAATGTCCATGAAACAAATTGGTTCATATTTAATCACTATTTCCGAACACGCCACCTTAAATTTTTCTCGGTTAATCATTTCGGAGCCTGACCTTCTCTATACTCAAGAGAAGGAAATTTTGGAGGAGATGATAGACCAGCACGTAAGCGGAGTAAAAAGAATAACCATCAAACGTAATGGAGAAATATTGCCAACTAAACATGTCATCTTAACGTTTAGTACTCCTAACCTCCCTTCACGTGTCAAGGCTGGATACCTCTCATGCCCAGTTCGACCATACATTCCGAACCCTCTTCGTTGCTTTAAATGTCAATGTTTCGGTCATTCCAAGCTATCCTGCCGTGGAACAGCTGCTTGTGCCAGATGTTCTGAACCCGGCCATGATAGCAATGAATGTACGAAGGAATTTAAATGTGTCAACTGCAAGGGAGACCATCCCTCTTATTCCAAAAAATGCTCTAAATGGATCCTTGAGAAAGAAATTCAAATCATAAAAACGACCCAAAATGTATCATATCCTGAGGCACGAAAAATTGTTGACTCTCGTACCCCTACAACTGGATTATCATATGTTGCAGCAATTAAAAAGGTTGTTAAAAGTTCCAGCACACAAACAGAGGCACCAACCCAAATTAGTACTGTTCAAACTTACAAACCCAAGACTACACAAAAACAATCCAATAGTACAAAAACATCCCCGAAAAAAATAAATGAAAATAAAGAAACACAAATGGTGAATATAAAACCAGCTGAATTACTCTTTTCAAATATGCCAAAGACACAAACTTCGAGAAAATGCACTGAAAAAAAGAAAATTATACAAGCGCGTGCCAAAATTGGAGCTACCTCTAAACAGAGGCCTCCTAAATATTTTGGTTTTAAAAAAGAGAACTTCTTGCTCCCTGGCAAGCAAGTAAAACTTGCTAAATCTCTTCATCACTCCATTCATGATGAAGTAGAGGACGTGGAATTTAAAGAAATTCCGTCTTCCGAAGATGAAGGATGGACGGACGTCCAATCTAAATGAGGTGCCCTTCTTTCTTATGGCCGTTTTTTCTCCTTTTTCTCTCCATGGCCCTAAACATTCTATCTTGGAATTGTCAGAGTTACTCGCATAATGTCGCGGACGTCAAAGATCTTGTCGAAAAACACCAACCGGCCATTTTTTGTCTGCAAGAAACATTCTTGTCGCCTGTTGATAGACCGAGGTTGAAAGGTTTTGATTTACACCGCAAGGACTGCTTGTCAGGTGATCGTCGTTGTGGAGGAGTGGCGATGCTAATCTCCACTGATTATGCATCAACACGTCCCCCCAGCTCAACATCAACACGTCCCTTCAGGCAGTAGCCGCGCGTGTTCACCTTCACTCGCTCATCACAGTTTGCTCTGTATATATTCCACCTTCGTACGATTTGAGAAGCGTGGAATTGCAGACGTTAATAGATCAACTCCCGACCCCATTTGTCATCTTGGGGGATTTCAATGGCCACAATCCTCTATGGGGGAGTCCAGACACAAACATCAGAGGATTGATAATAGTAAATTTTATTGGTGACAACGATCTATGCATCCTTAACAACGGTGAAAATACATATTTCCATCTTCCTACGCAGACATACCATGCCATCGATTTGTCAATATGCTCACCTTCGCTTCGGCCACTCTGGGATTTTGAGGTGGAAGGTGGCTTCTACACCAGTGGCGACTTTCCGATCAAGTTAACCTTTACTGGACGCTGCAGCTATAATGAGCAGCAGCAAGCCCGTTTTCGTCTTGATCGAGCTGATTGGGCAGCATTTACCCAGTTGGCAGAAATAACATCGGAAGTAGTGAATGAAACTGACATTGATGTAGCGGTAAGCCGAGTAACAGACATTATCCTAAATGCAGCGAACATTGCCATTCCAAGAACCACTAAGGGCAGGATCAAATTTCCTAAGCCTTGGTGGAACTCTGATTGTCAGAAAGCCTATAAAAATCAGAGAAAAGCTTGGAGCACCTTTCGTCGATATCCAACCACGCAACATCTTGTGGCACTCAAACGAGCGCGTGCTGAAGCTCGAAGGATTCGGCGGAAAAGCCAGCGGGACTCGTGGCGTACATATGTCAGCACAATCACGACGTCCACTCCATCTAAAATCGTATGGAATAAAATTAAGAAAATCGCTGGAAATTATAAAACAAGCTGTGCTCCCGTTCTGGAGAAAAATGGACAAACGCTATCTTATCTTAAAGAAGTGGCCGACTGCTTAGGGACTCATTTAGCAGAAGTCTCTAGGGCAGATAGTTACAGCCAAAAATTTCTTGCTTTTAAAACGCTTAAAGAGCGAAAATCACTTAATTTTAACTCAAATTCATTTAAAATATACAACACAAATTTTACTTTTACAGAACTAAATAGTGCCTTACAAAAAGCCAAAAACACTACACCTGGTCCAGATGATATCCATAATATGATGTTAAAAAATTAAGCATACTCTCTTTAAACAATATCTTGTATCTTTTTAATAGGATTTGGTCTGAAAACTGTTTCCCAAAACTCTGGACACAAGCAACTGTTGTGCCTATTCTTAAACCAAACAAAAATCCCAATCAACCCGAAAGTTACAGACCAATTGCTCTAACTAGTTTTTGCAAATTGATGGAGCGAATGGTCAACACCAGACTAATGTACACTCTGGAGTTGAATCATCTACTAGCTTCACATCAAAGCGGATTTAGACGCGGTAGGTGCACCATAGACAACCTAATGGTTCTAGAAACATCAATCCGAGAAGCATTCCTAAAACGTAAACATCTTGTGAGCGTATTTTTTGACATGGAAAAAGCATATGACCGTACCTGGAGATACGGGATACTCAAAACTATACATGAGTATGGGTTTCGTGGGAATCTACCCATTTTTATCTCCAATTTCCTTAAACATCGAACTTTTCGCGTACGTGTCAAGTCAGCCCTGTCAGACACCTTCCAAGAGGAAAGAGTACCCCAGGGAAGTGTGCTGAGCGTAACTCTCTTTCTCATAGCTATCAATAACTTAATTGAACAACTTCCCCCTGCTGTCAAGGGTACTATGTTCGTGGATGATTTTCAAATTTCTTTCTCGTCAACGAACATGAGTGCCATTGAAAGACAGCTCCAAATGGCTATCAATAAAGTTTCTCAATGGGCAGAAGAAAATGGCTTTTCATTCTCAACTCAAAAAACCTTCTGTATCCATTTCTGCCGTAAAAGAGGTCTTCACCCCGAACCAAATCTTCTCATAAATAATCAACCGATATCTGTAAGAGAACAAGGAAAATTTCTCGGGATCACCCTGGATAATAAACTCAAATTTATTCCACATTTGCAAGATTTAAAAAAGAAAAGTACTTTAAAATCAAACATACTTCGAGTCTTGGCTAACACTTCTTGGGTGCTGACACAGATTCTATGTTAAGAATTTACAGGGCTCTAATACGCTCAAAACTTGATTACGGGTGTCAAATTTATGGCTCAACCGCTAAAAGCTATCTTAAAACTCTGGACACTGTACATCACCAGGCGCTACGTATTTCTACAGGTGCTTTTCGAACCTCACCGATTAATAGCTTATATATTATAGCGCACGAACCATCACTTCAAAATAGAAGACTGAAACTTTCTCTAAATTACTATTTCAAAATCAAACAGAATGTAAACCATCCCTTGCATTTAGATATTTTCCATCCGTCAAATACAGACTTGTTTTTACGTCGTCCCTCGGTCACTCCTTCATTTGGGATCCGAATGCGACAGGCACTTAATGACTTACAAATTACAGATTTTGATACTTACAACGCAACAAAACTAATTGAGCCATGGAATGAGTGCAACTTTTCTGTTCTTCATGATTTCAGTAAATATCAAAAAGATACTACACCCGATTCAGTCTACCTACAGATCTACAATGATGTGAAGCAAAAATATTTTATACATAACGAAATTTTTACCGACGGATCGAAAGCAAATGATCACGTCGGCTTCGCAGCAGTAATTGATGGCCAAACAATCGCACAACGATTAAATAAAACTTGCTCTGTTTTCACATCGGAAATAAAAGCCATAACCACATCTTTAAAAACAATAGCGGAATCAAATTATAAAAAAAATGGATTTTATACACAGACTCGAAGAGCTCAATAGACGCTCTCATTAACTGCAATAACAATAGTCACCCATTAGTTATTCAATCTTTTCACTTATACAATAGTCTCAAAGACAACAATTTCGATATTATTTTTTGTTGGATACCCGGCCATGTAGGCATTACAGGAAATGAGGCAGCCAATACAGCTGCCAAGACGGCAAGTTCCTATGCGGAAAATCTCGTACCCTATGAAGACATTAAAAATAACGTTACAGACTGCCTTAAAATTTCATGGCAGCGTGACTGGGATGGAGAAACGCAAAATAAATTGCACTCCATCCAGCCACTGACCAAAGGTTTTAAATCCTTAAGGGCTAAACGAAGGGACCAAGTCATAATATCTCGGCTTCGCATTAGTCACACGAGATTTACGCATAAATATCTTTTTTGCCGCGAACCTACACCTACATGTCTTAACTGCAATGTAAATCAGACAGTGTTGCACATTTTATGTAACTGCCCAAATTTTAATCACATACGTTTTAAACATTTTAATAATTTTTATCCATCTTTGACGGAATTACTTGGGGATCCACCCCATCCTAATCTGTTTTCCTTTTTATATGAAATTGGTTTTATATCTCTAATTTAGTGGTTTTATCTTCGTCATGAGTGTTTTGTCTTCGTTTTATTATATATTTCTGATTTTACTTAAAATTTTTAGTCCTTTCTTTCTCTTGATTAGTTAAAATTTTAAACTTCATCTTTGTGTATGTCTTAAAAGGTTTTTAAAAATTTTGTATGCTTTATGGGTTATTGTTTGGCGCAGTATAGCCTACAAAGGCTCTTGCGCCAATAAACTCAAAACAACCAACCAACCAATCTGAACATATTACTCGCAAAGATTTTTATTTTTTGCTCGATAGAGTTAAATGGATACACACAGGAATATTGGTAGATTTGAAACTTTTTCAAGAAAAATGCTTAATGATGCTTACAGAGTGGTTAATTCATTTAAACTTTCACCACTTCTCAAACACAATAAATCAACTTCTGATTTATCTAGTGACATAACACTAAGTAAGTTCTTCTGTTGTATATGAGTTAATTTGTGACATTCAGTTCTATTTCTTTTTCCAATGCTGCAGGGTTCAGAATGCTTTGCAAACATTTTTAAGGAATAAAGTTATGTACACTCAAAACTTGATTACGGTTGCCAAGTTTATGGCTCTGCTGCCAAAAGTTATCTTAAAACCCTGGATCCAATACATAACCAGCTTCAAATATCCATTAATGAAATCACGCAATGGGCAGAGGAAAATGGTTTTTCTTTCTCGGCTCAAAAAACATTCTGCATTCATTTTTGCCGTAAAAGAGGCCTTCATCCAGAACCGAGCCTTTTCATTAATAACCAACCGGTATCTGTTAAGGACCAAGGAAAATTTCTAGGTCTCACACTTGATAACAAACTTAAATTTATACCTCACTAGCAGTACCCGCAATGCGATGCCCGTGCAACAAATGTAAAGGAAGTTAACTAAATAAAGTTTAATTCACTCTAACCCTCTAAAGTAAAATTATTATATTTGATTCAAATGTGCTCCCCAACCTTTTGAATTCCACTAAAAGTCATATTAAAGTTTAAATCAATTCGCCAAATAAACGTTTCAATAGAACTTTTGAGATAACTGCAGTGGCAAGATTTTCGAAAACTCTCAACGAACACAGCAATTTTGCCCTTGAAGTTTAACATAATCCACCGATTTAACCGTAATTTCAATGTAAAATTGGTCGCCAAATTTAAATTTATTAACATAGGGAACCGATTGTGTCAGGTAGCTCAGCCTCAACCATTCTTCCATGATTTTAATGTGAACATTAAAAGGCAAGAAATATAATGTCTTTCGCACCATCTCTTTGAAGTGAATACAATCTATAACAGTAACCCTCAAATAAGCAAGATTTCCCTGGCTGGCAGGTTTGGTAAATTTCAGATTGTTGCCAAACTTTACGACGCCAAATACGAAGAGTAACTTCATAGCGGTGTTACCGAAAATGTCAGAATGGAACTATTAAAAATTTAGGTTTGGCGGCATTATATACATGTTTTAAACATGCAATAAAATACTTTTTAGACTGCAAACAACTACTGTTCCTTCACAGAGCGTTTTCTTTTTCTTTAATTTGGAGAAAGAAGTGTTTCACTGGCTGGGAGGTTTGGTAAATATCCCTATTGTTGCCAAACTTTACCACGCCAAATACGAAGAGTAGCTGATAGCCATTGCTATTTTTTTAACAATAATAGTTCCATTCTGACATTTTTGGTAACACCAAATTTTGAGGAATTCAACTGAATAAATTTAAATTCCCTCCGACCCCTCTGAACTAAAATTATTATATCCTTTAGTTCAAATGCGCTTCATCTTTTAAACTCCACTTAAAGTCATGTTAAAGTTTAAATCAATTCGCCAAATAAATCAAAAAGACAGAAAATTAAGAAAGAAATAAGAGATAATTAAAGCTATTCAAAATTGAAATAAATATTTTCAATGGTCTATAAAGGATCTATACGCACAATTTTAACCACAAAGTAACTTCAGGGACAAAAGAACAGCTGATCAGGAAAATGGACCTAGAGTTTCAGTACTGCGTACATAGTTAAGCCTTGAAAATTGACTAAATTTGATTAATTAATATCTCCTGTCCTAATTAACGGACAGAAACGTGCTAAAACTTTTCTTTTTCAGAAAAAAAACCCCTCTCCAACGATATATAATGTTTTGGAGTGGGGGAAGGTTTTCCCCCCTCAATTATGGTGGATACACCAAAAATGAGACTAATTAATTAATTTAAAAATAACTAATTCGAAATTAAAAATTTGGGCTTCGAGGTGCACGAGGGCGGGGTACGTTCGAATTTTTGAGCCAAGTTTCAGGTCCGTAGGTGCTGTGGGGGCTTCTGGCCAGCGGTTACAAACGTACAGACAAACGAACACCGTCATCTTTATATATATAGATATACAAGATTTAAAAAAGAAATGTACACTGAAATTAAATATCCTTAGGGTCTTGGCCAACACTTCATGGGGTGCCGATACAGAGTCCATGTTAAGAATTTACAGGGCTCTAATACGCTCCAAGCTTGATTACGGATGTCAAATTTATGGCTCCGCCGGCAAAAGCTATCTTAAAGCGCTGGATCCAGTTCATAATCAGGCCTTGCGCATTTGCACAGGTGCTTTTAGAACCTCACCTGTTAATAGCCTGCACATAATATCACACGAACCTTCACTCATCAAAAGAAGACAAAAACTTTCATTAAATTATTATTTCAAAATCAAATCAAATACAAACCATCCGTTGCATTTACACATTTTCTACCCTTCGAATACTGATTTGTTTTTACGTCGTCCTTCGGTCACCCCAACATTTGGGATCCGAATGAGACAGGCGCTCACTTCACTGCAGATGTCAGATTATGATACATACTACTCACCAGAAACTATTAAACCATGGAACGAAGTAAACTTTTCAGTTATTCATGATTTTACTAAATATCAAAAACACACCACAGCTAGTTCAGTATTTCAACAAATCTATTATGAAGTTAAACAAAAATACCCGTTACATAAGGAAATTTTTACCGACGGATCGAAAACAAACGATCACGTCGGCTTCGCAACAATAATTAATGGCCAAATTATCTCACAGCAATTAAATACTTCTTGCTCTGTTTTCACTTCCGAAATAAAAGCCATATTGACAGCCTTGCAATTAATAGCAGAAACAAACCACCAAATGTGGATAATCTACACACTCAAAAAGTTCATTAGATGCGATTACAAACTGCAACAACAATAGTCATCCTTTAGTTATCCAATCTTTTCATTTGTACCATAGTTTAAAGCGAAACAATTATGAAGTTTTTTTATCCTGGATTCCTGGCCATATGGGAATAGCTGGCAATGAGAAAGCCGATGCAGCTGCCAAGTCTGCAAGTGTCCATGTTGAAGACCTCGTACCCTTGGAAGACATTAAAAATTGCATTGCAGACAGTCTAAACATCTCTTGGCAGCGTGACTGGAATGGAGAAATGCAAAACAAATTGCACTCCATCCAGCCACACACAAAAGGTTTTAAATTCTTAAAATATCAATCGAATATCAATTCAATCGAAGGGAACAAGTCATAATATCTCGACTTTGCATTGGCCACACCAGGTTAACTCACAAATACCTTCTTTGCCACGAACCAGCCCCAATTTGTAATAACTGCAATGACAAGCTGACAGCGTTGCATATTTTATGCAACTGCCCAAATTTTAAACATATACGTTTTAAATATTTCAATAAATTTTATACATATTTGACGGAAATATTAGGGGACATACCCCATCCTAATTTGTTTCCATTTCTTCATGAAATTGATTTTATATCTCTAATTTAGTGTCTTTCTTTTTGTCCTCTTGTCGATTTTACCTTCTTCTGTTTTGTATTACTGGCTTTACTCAAAATCATTAGTCAGTTCTTTCTCATACCTGTTCAGAATTTTTAATTCATATAAGTGTCTGGTTTTAAAATTTATATCATTGTAAAAAAATTATGGTTGGTTTTCCTTAAGTTATAGCCTACCATCAGCTTGCCACATTATCATTGCTTGGCGCAGCATAGCCTTTGAAGGCCCATCATTTGAAGGCTTCATGTCTGAGACACGCAGATCGTTACCTCGTGCTAGATTCCCCAGCACTGTACTACTCTCATCACTCTCGGGTATGTCATAACGACCACATGTGGTTTTCGCTTTTTGGGCGACCTAAACTGACAGATTTCTGACAGCTGCTGGTTCGCCGAGAGGAAAAATCTAAGTTCCCTCTCTGCGCCTCTGCTACTCACAACTATGGCCATCCCCTTGATAGGCTTTATCGAATCGACGCCGAATTTTAGGGATTTCTGGTCCAGCTTGTGCCGGACTAACCCTATCAAAGCGAGCGAGTCTTTCACTACGACGTCGTTACGAGGAAAGACTAGAGTAATATGCTCACTCGGGGCAGTTTTGCTAACTGCAGCTTCTGCCCGGTTGCCGCCTTTCGAGGAGGGGCGGAGTGAGGCGTTAGAGAACGTGGTCGCGGTTTGGCACCGCACTTGCTTAGGATGTTACCGCAGGCTTAATTTTAATTAGCACTGCGGGTTTTGCCGGTTCTACAGGCTTAGGACATTCCTGCACTTGCGGGGGTACCTTGGAACACCCCTCTACGTGCCTATTTTCACTGATAAATTTTCTTCTGAAAAATGAAACACAGTGCAAAAGCTTTTGTCAAAACTTACACGTTTTGTTGCAATTGATTGAGTTTTAAGAAGCAGGCTGAAAGTGGTAAAAACAGAGTTCCTGGCACAGTCTTGGCTTTAGAGAAACGAGCCTCCATCTTACGTGCTTCTATTAGTTTCTTTTTCTATCATTGTGAATTTTGTTTTTAATATTCGTCAAGCAAAACTCGAAGTAGTTTTTTGCATCATTTATACTATTTCCAAGACTCATTCCTAGACATGCTTTAGCTACAATATGTTTGACAATGCCACCAACACCATCACAAGGCGATTTTCCATGACTTGCGGCAAAAAAACACCATTGATCTTTTGGGTTGAAATCGCTTTCATGAAAACAAATTCAGAAAATTTTTACAATTTTTATACTGTGCAGAACATCCATCGCTATAGTAAGTCACACATTTCACACCTGAAAAATTCTTTTTTAAGTATTCCACTATATTTTTTTGCGTCTCGTGTACAAATGTGACATCATGCTCTATATCATTGGACACAATGCACAACCTAGTAAACATTAGAGGCTACTAAATCATTACTACTTTCGTTTTTAGTATACATTACAGCTGGATGAAGAATGCAACCATCACTTGTCCATATGTCCAATGATAGGGCTTCATTTTGCAAGATAATAGAGAAATTTTTACTCAAGTTCATTAGAACAATTGCTTCATTGAATTTAAGATTACCTTTGTGTTTTTTCAAGTATCCAGCTTGAGATTTTGTTATAAACGAATGCTGTATTAGCTTTTCCAAGCCTTCAATTAAAATTTCCAAATATTCTTCTAAGTTAACCGTCAACTGTACCTGTTGAGTTCTGTCTGTAGATATCCATGCAGAATAAGTCACTTTATCATTATTAGGATACCACTCTTAAATTTTTTTATGATAAAAGATTTAAGATTGTCACTTGTAGGACAAACTGAGCAGTGACGTAACATACAATCTCTATTTTCTCTTGAGCAAACTAACATATCAATGAGTTCATTGTAGTTTTCTTTAATGGAACAAGCGTGCAACAATAGCGAAACATTTTCGTGAATTGTGCATACACAAACGAAATGTGTACCAGCAGTACCTGCTAATACACACCATTTTGGTCTCTGAGCATGCAGAACTTGGACAATCCAATTTTAATCCCTGTGTTATCTGACTTGAAAGCAGAATACAGTTCATTTAGATTTCCCAGCAACACTACTTTTTGTATATATACATTTTTTGAAACACAAACTTTCTCTTTAGTAGCGGGCATAACTCTGGAATATTCATCACTGACAGTTTTTCGCAAGTATTATTATGTTTTTATTGATTGGTATTTCCTTTTCTTGGATCAGGCAATGCAATTATGCCCGTATCTTTTAAAAGATCTTTTGCTTTTCGTACGGTATACTCGCTCACATTGATTTCTTTACTTATTTTTTTCCTACTCCATGAGGCGGGAGCTAGAGTTAAAATTTGTATTTTATCTCTGCGTGAAGTTGTCACATTAAGCTTTTCTTTCATTAATTCTATTAATCTGTCCATATCATTTGCTTTTTGTTCAACTTCTTTTGACAATACAAGCTTCCTCATCTGTGGTAATTTCCTTTTCCAAAGCTTTGCTTACTTTAGATCCTCAAAGCAGAACACTGCTAAATTTGGAACGTACGTCGCAGAACAGATACATGAACTGCAGAACAACTCTGTTCAAATGTGAGAGAAAATTGTCTGCAGAATTCCTGCAGAAAAGACAGTTTTCTAATTAAAGATACAATTTTGCTGAAATTCAGAACAATTTCTGCAGATTTCTTCAAATTAGAAAAAAAAAAAATGCTTATTAGGTAGAAAGTCGAAAAGCCCATTTTTTGCGACATTTACGGGAACTTTAAATTTACTTTAAGATAGACAAAATCTGCAGAATTTGCACAAAATTACATATTAGTAAAAAGATATTTGCAGAAAATTATGTTTGATTACACCTGTTTTATGCCCCTTAAGCGCCCTGCCTCCGAGACTTGCTCTGATTATTGGCCATGTGCTGTTATTCCGAGTGAAAACATTGCTCCTAATGCGGTGTCAAAGCATTCAGAGCTCTTTGATGTTTGGAAGAGCAGACATAGTGTAGGGTTTCACGTTTTTCTGTCAAGAATGTGTGGCTGGAATTTTAATTTCAGGCTTTGTTCTGCAGTAAGACTGAGTACTTAACAAATACTCCTTTTATAGTCCTGCACTCGTATGAAACAGGTTTGATTTCGGGATCATGGTTTTTGAAAAGGGTCGTGTTTCAACGTGTACTGTACAGTACTTAAAGTACTTGCAGAACAATTTTGGTCAAATGATTTTATGTTGCAGAACATCACGAAGTATTCTGTTTTGGGGCTTTACATTTCAGTGTACTAGTAACAGCTTCAACTTTTCTCTTTGCATAGCCTTATTTACTGTGTGGTGCTATCCCATGAAGTTTCAATAGCGATTCTCCTAAGTTTTGTAAAGATGAATTTAGTTCTTCCAATGTGTAGTGCTTAGAAATCGATGCTTCTAAACTGCTCACTTCTTCACTCACTGACTATTTCTTCTTGTAATAAAGTATTATGCTTGCTTACTTCCTACAGGCATCACATATTTTCTGCCCAGGTACTGATTTTGCACAATTTTGTATGTTAATTTGTTGGGAGAATTCTGAACTTATTACTCGCAAAGATTTTTATTTTTTGCTCGGGAGATTGAAATGGATACACACAAATTTTGGTAGATTTCAAACTTTGTCAAGAAAAATGCTCTATGATGCTCACAGAGTAATTAATTCATTTAAACTCACTCCACTTCTCAGACTCAATAAATCAACTTCTGATTTATCTGAAGACATAACACTAATTAGGTTCTTCTGTTGTGTATGGGCGATTCTCTGTAAACTCGTCATTTTCACACGAAATCTGTCCGGGCACGGTTTTTTGAAATGTTCGTATAATTATAATACTATTTCTCAGAAAATGAATCTATTACTTAGGTTTAAAAGAGGGCCATTTGAAGTTTGTGTTTTTCTGATAAATCATGATAGGGGGTAAGTCCTCCGCCTAGTATAACTAGGCAGGGGACTGTACCAGGTGACTGCGTTTTTGCTCTTTATTGTTTAATATCTGCAAAACTATTGGAACATAATTAGTTACGAGACTACCTAAAAATAAGGCCATAAGGTGTTTTGCAGTTGCTGCAGAAATTTTTCCATGAAGTAATTTTTGCCCTTCTTATTGCTTTTTTATAAGTTGCAAGTTCTTTTTTGTATTTGATGGAAATTGTTTGTTTTTCGGCAGGTTGACATTTTCTCATTCTTCTTCTGAGGGCGTTGATTTTTGATTTTTGAATTTGAAGTTCACTGGACCACGAAGGAAGTTTGATGCTATGTTGCTTAGAAGAGATTTTTTTGTAAGAGATGTTCATTGAATGTTGAATAACAAAAATGAATTCATCGAGAAAAAGGTTGAAAGATTGTTTATCAAAAATGTTACTTAAGTCAACATTAGAAAGCCAAGAATTAATATTGTTAATAAATTTATAGGTTTTACCATGAGACGTTTTAAATCTATTTATGTTGTAAGAAGTTGATGAGCAGCAGAGATCTATAGAGATATATCTATGGTCGCTTAATGTAATATCGTCAAGAACTGTCCAATTTGAAACAGTATTTATTAAATTTTGTGAACAGAAAGTGAGATCAGGGAAACCTTTTTTTTTTGTTCATCGGCAGAGAGGAAGGTTGGTGAAAGATTATTAATATTAAGAATGGAGAGATTGGATTTGGAAAGAAATTCGAAGATTTTTTCTCCTCTTTTGTCATTTGAAGTGGAACCCCATATTGTATTACGACCATTGAAGTCTCCTCCAATGAAAATTTGCTTATTTTTGTGCAGGTTAAGAAACGTATCCAAAGAATTTAGGCAGTAATCAATATTGTCAGAAGGTACAAAATAGCAAGAAATGAACATAATTTCGCCAACAGAAGTGTTAATAGAGATAGCTATGAAGTAAGTGTCGCTCTTGACAATGGTAGGTGTGAGATTATTATTGGGAATGAGAATGGTAGAGCCAAAGTTTAAGGAGGAGAAGTTTCTGATATTTTGAACAGAAGGGATAGTGTTATTTATATTATACATATCCTGGCAGAGAACGACATCATACGGAGAACAAGAGAGGAAGTGAAGAAGATGATCCTTAGCAGCACGGGTATTGGCAAGATTAATTTGAAGGATATTAAAAGAAGAGCAAGACATTAATAGTATTTAGTAATTGATTTCTTATTATGAATTAACATATTGCAATGAGGGCAAGTAGGATCATTAGCAGTATGAAAGCAGTCTAGAATGCCGTGTCGAGAGCAATTTATACAGTTGTAATTTTGCGATTGGCATTCAGAAGAAAGGTGGTCGAGACTACAAATAGAACAAGAAGGAGACTGAGAAATACAGGTGTTTTTAGAGTGACCGAATTTTTGGCAAAAACTGCATCTTTTAAGTCCGAAAGTTTCGGTGATTCGGTAGTTTTCGAAGCCATAATTTATTTTTTGTTTAGCCATAAATAATTGAAAGGTTATAGGCAGGCATGTGATGATCAATTTGCTTCTTCCATTGTTTCTTCTTAGTTTTGCAATTACCTTGAATCCATGATCTTTGTCATTTGTAAAAGGGATGAACTCCTTAAGGAGTGTATCTTCGATGTTATCAGGTACCTCTGAAATAGATACTCTTGGACAAATAAGTTTCGGTGTTTTAATTCTAACGTTTATGTTAATATTATGGATGTTTTTTAGGTCAGGACCGTGATATGGTCAGAAACCTCATGTGGGGAACCTAAGATGTTAATTGTTGTGTTGTTCATTAATTTGTTTCTGACCTCTGTGCTGCCACATTCCAAAATGAGTGTTTGTGTATACCTCCCGGTGGACATTCCATGGACTATTTTCATCTGGTCTACTGGGATTCTGAACTGTTGGCTGATATCCTCTATTACTTCTTTGTTTTGTATTTTATTATTTACGTTGTGTATTTTTACTTGGGGAAGTCTCCTGTTAGTTGTTCTCTTTTCCTTCGTGTTATTTTGCGTTTCTTGTGTATAATCTCTTGCTTCTCTGAGCTGCTCGTGGTTTTCTATTATTTTCTTGATTTTCTCTTCCGTTGACTTTGTTCTGGTTTTAATTGATAAGATTCTTTGTTCTTTTTCTTGGTTCATAAATACGAATTCTTCTCTCGGTATTCTTTCTCTGTCATTTCTTTTAGTAGTATTTTTCTGACGGCCATATTATCATGTTTGGCATATTTACTCTCTACGTATATTTTCTGGTCCTGTGTTTGATTAGTCGCTTGCCTTTGAGGTGGGTTTGCTGTTCTTTTATTTTCAGGTATTTGTTTGTTGCTTGCTGCAGTTTCGCCTCTGTTTCCTTGTTCTTTTTCTGCTTCTGCATTCCTGACTTCTGGGGTGCTTGGCTTCTTATGATGGTGGGCGTCTATATGTTTTCTGAGTCTGAAGATTTCCGCTTCCATTTGTTGGAATTTTATCGCTGTTTCTTTATCGGTTTGCTCTATCTGTTTATTTCTTACTATGTTTTCTTCCACGATTGTATTTAGTTCCTGCTCTTGTTGTCTGACTTTCTCTCTTAGTAAGTTTTGTTGTATTTTGAACTCTCCCTGCATTTTTGTCATTCTGATCTCCCATTCCTGCTCTTTTATCTTTATTTTTTGTGCTTCCTTGTTTTCCTGTTCTTTTTGTTCTTCCAGACGTTTGATTGTGTGTTCTTTTTCCTGCAGTTTTAATTTCATGTTAAGGCTGAGGTTTTCTTCTTTTACAGCCATCCATTTGTCCCTTTCTTCTAGTTTGGTTTCTAGTACTCTTATCTGGCTTGTTAATTCTTTCATTGTGAGTTTTTCTTCGTATGTTCTTACTCTAAGTTCTAGTTCCTTTATGTTTGCTTCATTGTCATTTGGTTTTTGGTTTAGGATTTCCAGTCTTGTTTTTAATTCTATGTTTTCATTTTCTAGTCTTTGTTTTTCGGCTTTTTCTTTTTTCTTGTATTCTTCTATTTCCTCTGTTTTAAATCTTAGTTCTTCCGTGATGTCTTTGATTTTCTCTTCATGTTCTATGAGTGCATCTTCCAATTCTTTTATATTTGCCCTTGCTTCTCTGAGGCTTTCCTTTAATTTCTTTATTTTTGTCGGTGGACGGCAAGTATCACTTGGTCCTCTGTCCGGGGGGGGGGGGACGGCTCCACGGAAATGGGGACAGACGGTAGCATAATGCACCCCGTCCGCATAGTCAGTACCACACACGCAGCCGGGGCTGTCGAGGTGGCCTTTCTGAAATAGGTACGCCGGAAACCGGCCTTGGTTTGTGATTAGTTGATTAAGAACCTTGTTACCCCTACAGGGTTTGACACTCACTTCGGGAAAGAAACGGTAGACTGGGCGACCCTTGGTGGAGCTCTCCCACCTGTCGGGCCAGGCCCTCTTCTCTTCCGCCCGCTGGTCAGACTTGAAAGACCGTAAAGAGAGGGGAAGAACCAAGTCTACCCTCCCTCTTCTGCTCGCTCCTTTCGCGGCTTCATCAGCCAATTCATTGCCAAGCGTACCCACATGGGCCCTCACCCAGTGCAGGGATACCTGACCTCTCTGAGATGCTCGGTTCCACTTTCGTCGGACCTCGCTGATTTGTGGGAGAAGGCACTTCGAGTCTCTAAGAGCTTCGAGTGCGGACCTAGAGTCAGAATAGACGTCGGTCCTTTCTCCCGGAGGCCGCCTCAGGGTCCAATCTAGGGCCATTGAGAACGCATGTACCTCCGCCTGGAAGACGGTGTTATTGTCTCCAAGGCGTGCGAGCTCTTGGTGGATCAGGGCGCCAAAGTACAGGCCAATCACGACGGAGCCGATCTTGCCGTCCAACCCTGAGCCATCCGTATATAGCTCGACGCCTTCTAGGCTCGGCGGGTCAAGGTCGAAAGGGACCTCGTATCTCTGGGCAGGATGTATCGCCCATGGATCTTCGTATCTCGTATAGCTCACTGGTGAGACTAACGTCTCACCCACCATTGCACTCTTACGGAGCTGGAGCAGTCTAAATCTCTCGTAGTCTGACCAGGCGCGTATGTCAAGGGGAACCACCCCCGCAAGCACTGAAAGTGCGTCATTACTAACCGTTCGGAAACACCCCGTAATCTGGAGTAGTGCTGGTCTTTGTGCACTTACTAGCCAGTTACGCATTTGAACTGTCTCTAGACGGTGGCCCCAGGCACCTATCCCGTGAAGGGCGAAGCGCTCGATGGCCCCCGAATAGATTCTCTTCAGCCAGCGCGGATTTCCAGCTGTTATTTTCCGCGCTGTTCTCCCGAGTGAGTGAATCAATTCATCAATCTTACTTCTTACATTCCGAATATGTGCAGCGAAGCCCAGTGCTGGGTCCCAGGTTACCCCGAGATATACCATTTCGCTGACTGATTGGATCGGTGACCCTTGCCACCGGTACGTAGGTAGTCGCTTCATCTCTTTTCCCCGGGTGAACGTCAGGGCCTGAATTTTCAACGGGTTAAAGCCCAATTTGTGGGCCTTCCCCCAGGCCTCCACCTGGCTAAGTGCTGCGTTCCCTCGGCTCTCTAGTAGTCTACGGTGAGCGCCGACAGTAACGAGGATGAGGTCATCCGCGTAGGCCTGCAGGTGTGCCCTCCGGAAGCTCCAGTCGCAAGACAGAGTCTGCGACCATGTTCCATAAGAGGGGTCCACTACAGGATCCTTGCGGGCAACCTCGATCCAGCGGGAACTCTGCACGTATCGTGCCAGTGTCATAGATGACCACCCGGTTCTGGAAGTAGCTAACTACCAGCCGATAGACGTTACAGGGAAGATCTACACTTTGAAGTTCCCCTAAGATATCGGGCCACCAGACCCCGTCGAATGCACCACTTACGTCGAGCTTGATAATGCTCGCGAACAGCCTGCCGTCTAACGCGGCTTGCACCTCACGGCACAGCTGATACTTGGCGGTGTTACATGAGCGACCAGAACGGAAGCCATGTTGCCTCGGATGCAAACGACCATTTTGCCTCAGGTGGAAATAAATCCGTTGCGTCACCAGCTTGTCGAGCACTTTTGCCGCTGCGGACAGCAGGCAAATAGGACGGTAGCTGTTAGCCGTCGTCCCCGACTTTCCTTCCTTGTCAAATAGGATCAGTTTAGCAGCTTTCCAGGGCGTGGGAAAGTGTCCCACTTCTAGGCACTGGTTTAGAAGGGTCACCCAAAAGTTGAGCATGGGTGAGAGCAACGTCACCAGGATTTCAAGGTTGATCCCGTCAATACCTGGCGCCTTCCTCCGGTGCATGGCCCTGAAAACGGACTTCTCCTCTGTATGGGTGAAGGGGCGGTCTGGATGTGATTCGACCACCGAGCCGGTAACAGTGGCTCTCTTCCGTGCTTGCTCAACCGTGTCAGTCATCGGGTCGTCCTTAGGAAACAACCCTGTGACAATACTTTCGATATTGTCTCTGAATGAAGCCGGAGGTGTACTGTCATTACCCACGACCCCCGTGAGGATCGGGACTCTGTACACTTTCTTTGCCGCAAGCTTATACGGTAGCTGCCAAGGGTTATGCCTTGCGGTTTCCGCGCAGTACGAATCCCAGCTTTCTGCCTTACGGGCCCTCAGGGTTGTACGGTAGAGGGCCCGTTGTCGCTTGCACTCGATATGACGACCAGCTCTAAGCACCGGATCACTGGTCTTCTTCCATCTCCGTCGGAGCGCCACGTAACGCTTCCTCAGGACAGATAACTCGGCGCTCCACCAGGGGACCCTCCTTCGGTCCGTTAGATCTTTCCGCGCCAGATTACGTTCACACGCCCTACCGAGCGATGTGGTCAGATGTTCGACCTCAAGGGTCTCTGGAGTTGTTGCCTGTTGCGCCTCGAGGGTGAGTAACGGTACCTCTCGAATGTACTGCGCATACAGACTTCGCAACCTCTCCTTCGATAACTGGTATCTCGGGAAGGGCTGTCGAAACTCCAAGTCCCCGACTGAGAACGACACTGGGCGGTGATCACTGCCCGGGTGGAGCTCATGCAACACCCAGGTTTGAGCCACACGAGTCAGTCCCGAAGTCACGATTGTGACGTCTACCCAACTGGAGCCGATCACAGAGTCGTACGTAGGATCTGAATTCGGGTTCTATGTACATTTGTTCCATGGAAAAGATTGTCAGTGGCGGCCCTTGTGTTGGCGAGATTTATTTGAAGAATTTTGAAGCTATTGGTAGACATAAAGAAGAGAGGACAGAAAAATAAACTTAGCCGTAATAGGTGATAGTTCTTTTATGAAGAACAAGAGAAGAGTAGTGGGGGCAGGTGGTAGAATTAGTAGAATGGAAACAATCGAGATAGCCATGTCGTATACAGTTAATGCATTTTTGTTCGTCGGATTGGCAAAGAGAAGTTAAGCGGTCTGAACCACAGTTAAGTACATGAATGAACAAAAACAGTAATAAAACAATAATGAGAAGACAGTAAAAGAACATAAAAGCACATTAACAAAAATGTGAACAGAAAACAGAATGTAATAATATAACATAAGGCTTAAATTGAGTGGGAGTGAATGAAATTTGCAAGGGTCAATTTTTGCCAAGCAGAGGTTGGAGTGAAATCGTAATTAAACTTTTGCCTATGAAGCAATGTGGCTTTTTTAAAGTAGAGGCAATCAGGATCTAGGGCCTGGTGGTTGGGATTGTTTCCTGCATTTAGACAGTTGATGCATTTGAAGGATTTTGAATTGCAAGAGGATGAAGAATGTCGGCCAACGCAGAACATGCAGTAGGTTGCAGTGGATTTACAGAATTTATGATTGTGGCCGATGCGGACACATTTTGTGCATCTTCTGATGCCGAGGTGTTCAGAAATTTTGTAGGAGGAGTGACTGTCTGAGATTTGGCCCTTTGTAATGAGAAAATTGAAAAGTGGTGGTGAGCAGGAAAGGAACCAATTTGACTTGTTATTGCTGTTTGATTGTTTGGTAATCACCTGGTGGGATTTAATATGATTTTTGATATTTTGTGTATCGTAGATCATAATACACAGGTCTTTTTCGTCGTAGTTGTTTGGGATGTCTTTTATCACAAGTTGAGGGTTTTGTTTCTCTGTTGAAATAAAGTCGATTGTTTCATCCATGATTTGGTTGTTGGTGAGGAAGTCTTCGAAGGTGATTTTGTCTTTTTTTGACGTAAAGTCCACAGCAATTCCTCCTCTGTTGATTTTGCTGAATTTATGTCCAAAAATGTTGTGTTTTCGAAATTGAAAATGTTCTGTAATAAATTTTAATAGGTCTATTTCTGGGTTAAGATGCTGCTTTGGGTAAATGAGGGTAGTGACAAGTTTGTGCCATGTTGGAGGGCTTTTACAATGTTGTTGAGGAATTTCCATGTTACCTGCGTGTTCTTGTGATTGGTTGGAGTTAAGATTTTCCTGTTGCAGATTCTTTTCTTCCGGTGACGAATTTGGGATGATGATCTTGATTTGTTTGTTGGTGAATGGGTTTTTTGTTAAGAAATCGCTGAATGTAGCTCTGTCATAGGGAGAGAAGAAGTCGATTGCGAGACCATTCCTTCTCAAGGTTCTAAATTTTGGGAAGACAGAAGTTTTTTCTCCGAAGTTATAGTTTCCCAACAACGAGGCTCTTAAATTTGTATTTCCCTCCGGTAGGTCAAGAGGATAAAGCAGTATTGTGAATGGTAGTTGATTATTTTCGAATCCTTCCCTTGAGGCAGTTCTTGAAATTGCTTCACTTTCGGGGCCTTTGTTGTTAGCCCTAATGGGATTCTTTGTTATTCCTTGGGCGTTTGTATTTTTTAACTTTTTGTTGTAGCCTTTTGTCGATTCGCGATCTTTTACCTTGTTTTTTCCTTCTTCAGTAGGTATTGTATAAGATTTTGTGTTCATTTCTAAATCTTTTTCGTTAAAAAAGTGTGCAAACTTTTTATTGAAGAACGTCATTGTTGGTAGTTAAACTTTTTGGGTAAACTTCAAGTTTGTCGTCATCCTCAGGCCCATAAAAGTTTGGATGGAATTGGTTGTTATTATGGAAAAATGGTAGATGGAGGACTCTTCACAGATATCGGGTACATCTGAAGATTCAATTACTTCAATAAACTCGGAGTGTTCACTATGACTTGAATTGTTTTATATGTAATTGTTAGTTGTTGGTTTGGCTTGAGTTTTTCTCCTGTAATCGACTTGTGAAGAAAAGTCATTTTTAATAATAGTACGCGTTTGTGTTTGTGAATCTTTGAGAATTTTCCTCGTATCTTCGGTGAAGTTTTTTGAGGCTTTGATCGTTTGGATTTCCTCATCCAGATTCTCTAATCTCTGTAGAAGAACAGTAGAGATGGTGTTTAATAATGATCGGGCACCCGGTCTGCAGTTATAACGATCTGTGACTTCATCCTTCGAATTAGCTATAAAGGAGAGTGTATTTATAAGTTCGAGGGAGGAGTAGGATTCTGATGGAAAGTTCATGTCATCAGGTACGCTGCACTTGAGGAAAAAAGCGAGTGGTCTTTCAAAGAGTTTTTTCGTGCCCATTTCGTCCACAGATGAGGGTGACGAGTTTGTGTGTGGCATAGGTCGCGCATCTTTGTCCACCAAAATTCTTTTGCCAAGGTTGACTGTGCATGGGGTGGTGATTATCATCGAGTTGATTGAGTTTGTTGAGGCATTTTCATATTGATGGTTTTCCAACTGTGAGGAGTTCGTGTTGTTGATGGAGTCCACAAGATGCTCCAGGTCTGTTATGTAGTCATTGTTTAGGTTTTTATGAATCAATGGTGTGGAAGAGTCGTATTTTGAGATTTTTTTCTTTGGGATTGTACCCGTAAGTTTAGTTAGACCATTTGGATTTGGATTTAAATTGGAGTGAATAAGGTCTCTATTTGAGAGGTTTTGGGAGTTCATTGGAGTAGAATTGTTAGAAATTGGACTTTCGATTGAGTTTCGAGTAGAATGTGTGCTAGAGTTTTGGCTTGAAAAATTTGATAAGTCAAGTCTTGTGTATTTTTTTTTATTTGGAGAATGAACGAGTGAGTTTTCTATTCTGATAATATTTGACGAGCTGAAGGATTTTCTTTCTTCTACTGTGAAGAGGTCTGCCGTTTCTATAGGAGTTGACTCGGATTCACTGTTACTATGGTCCCGGTTCTTGGTACTTTCTGTCATGTTATGGTGCTGGTTTTCTGTTTGAACAGAGGGATCAGAGGGATAAATTTTATTTGTCTTGCCTTTCCCTTTCAGTTTATCCAATCTGCGTCTCCTCTCCTTTGCAATGAGGGCTTTCTCCATTTTCTTTAATGAAGGAAAAGAGTGCTTGGAAAATTTTTTCATCGTTCACATTAACTCCAGGTGACAGTATGAAGATTAGTATGACCATATAGTTTAAAATTGTAAAGCCTAGTGCGTAAAATGCAAAGCATTGACTCGAAAGATGCAAAGAGAGTTCATTTGCTCAAGACCCAAGAAACTAGTCGCGTGAAAAGAGACAGATACATGAATAAAATTACAGAAATTGTGAGAGGGATTATTGAATAATAACAATGAGTGTTGGTTGTAACAGTAAAACCTCATTAGGAGCAGACGCATCTCAGGTTCCTCCTCCAAGGGCAGTGAAAAAAAAAATTTTTTCCTTTCCTCCACCTAGATAGGGACAGAACTCCTTCTCCCACACCCCCACTAGCTTAGGGAAAGCCTTCCGGTTTGGATTGGGTGGGGAGAAGTCTACTATCCGTGAAACTAGCTTCGGAAACGAGCTGGCAAGCTTGGAAAGCCCTGCCAAGATTGACCCCAGTCCGACTCATATTTATTGAGAAAAAAAAAACATTACAATATTTACAATTTTTCACAATATTACAATTTTGAAGTTGATATAACATGAGTCGTAGATGCAAATAACAATAGGTATTACATAGTGATGAGTACAATATAAAAGTTTAGGAAAAGAAAACATAGGTACAACATAAAACAATATAACAAAACATAATACAGTGATGTAACAAGACAGAAAATTAAGAAAGAGTAGGGAAAAAAGTATGATATTGTAAGAAGAGAAAGTGAATAAGATTAATTATATTTTGACGTGCAGAATGGTCGACAACAATATATTTTTTCCATTGCGAACGTAAATTGTTTTGCAATTTTAGATGAAATTGTGAAGTAAACCTGCAATTGAAAATAAAATGTTCAAACGAGCCCTCTTCACCACAGATGCAACAATTTGAAGAAAGAATATTATGTTTGAAAAAGTACGAATGGGTTAGACCATGATTTGATAGAAATTGGTTGAAGTGAGATGTTCTGAGTCTATTGAAAGACACTTTGTCGAAGATATCAAATGTCCATCTTCCCTTTGTAGAAGAGTCCCAGTAATTTTGCCAATTATGTAAAATTTCGTCATTCAAAATATGTTTAAGCTAGGTTTTCGTAAGAGGATGAGAAAAATTTGTATTAGCCAAGGTTGCTGATTTAGCCAAGTGATCAGCTATGTTGTTACCAGAAGATGTAGAATGAGCCTTGACCCAATAGATGCTGGTTTCTATGAAGTTATTTATTTTAACAAGATTAATTTGAATAGAATGGATAATATCTATTGTAGTATGGTAATTTAAAAGTGCTAAAATAGAAGAGAGACTGTCAGAGAATATATAGATTCGTTCAGCAGTAAAAGAATTTGTGCGAATGAAATGGTTAATCCAATTAGTTGCTAGGTAAATAGCTATAAGTTCAGCTTGGAAGACGGTATTATTTTGATTGAGTGTAACAGATTTGGAATAAAGGATATCATTTTTAAAGATAACACAGAATGCACATGCTGTTCCATTTTTTGTTTTAGATCCATCAGTGAAAATATTGAAATCAGTGCAAGAAAAATTTTCAAATTCATAGGGGTGTAAAAAAGTGGATAAGTCAATAGTGTACGGAAGATGATGGTGTGTTTTTTTCACAAAACTGTTAGGTGCGAAGTAGAGATTATGTCAAGAAAGTGGTTTATTATGAGAAATAGTGAAGAATTTTTTAGAAATGCTATCGAGGTAGATATGAAGTGGTGGCAAGCCAGAAAGAACTTGAAGAGCATGGGTAGAAACCGTTCTGTAGCACTTAGTGATAGAAAGAAGAAAAGGTCTTTGGATGGTATCAAGTTTTCTATATGAACGTTTTGTAAGAGTAGGAAACCAAATTCCAGCAGCGTAGTCAATTAGTTTAATGAAGATAGTCTGATAAAGATGTTTAAGAAGTTTTGCAGAAATGGAACCTTTGAAATTGGAGATTCTAGTAAATTTTTGAAGTAAAATATGTGTTTTTGTTTGTAGGTATTCGATGTGGAGATTGAAATTAAGAGTTGGGTCAAATACAACACCAAGGTATTTAACGCCATTTGATGAAAAAGGAATGGGTTCGTTGAAAAATTTTATGGTAGGATTTCTGCCTTTTAATCTTTTAGATCATTGTAGGTAATTTGGCTGGAAGTGATTTGTTTCCCAAAGCAAACTGCAGACGATTTTTAGTGGAAACTGTAAGGTGAAAATTTTAACCCAAGATTCAACGAGTCGAATTGCCGTGGCTGCAATCATTTCAAGATCTTTTCTTGAGTTCCAGCTACAACCAGTGCAATATCATCAGCATAAGCTTAAATGAAACTATTATGGGGAATTCAGAAATGAGAAGATTATTAATTATAATAATTCCATAATGTAGGGCTAAGAACGGAACCTTGCGGGCACTCTGTTTCAAGCTCAAAGAAAAGTGGTTTATCATCACGAGTAACAAAAAGATCTGTTTAAAATGGATTGAAAGATTAAAGAATGTAGGTAGGATTAAGCTGAAATTTAATAAGCTCATGGTGTAATTTTTTTGTAATCGATTGGAATTAAATGCTCCAGTAATGTCAAAAAGGATTAAAAAAGTGTAATTTCCCATAGACCGAAAATTGTTAATATTTTGTAACACAGAAGAAAGAGAAGATGATAGATTTTCCTTCTATGAATCCAAATGGAGATTAGAGAATTCAAGATGATTATGTATAGTAGGTGAGATGCGTTTGAGAATGATTTTTTCCAAGATTTTGCCAAAACAGTTTAGTAGTGAGATAGGCCTGTAATTTTGCGGATCATTAAGATCTTTATTAGGTTTGGGAATGAAAACAATGTTTGAGTTATTGAAAATTGGAGGAAAGAAACCAAGAGAGAGACATTTTTCGAAGATGAAGTGCAAAGTTTTAGGGAAATGAGTATGTATTAAACGCAGGATGTTAAAGTCTATCCCATCTGGGCCTGGAGCATTTTTTGTTGAGAAAGAATAAATAGTATCTCTTAATTCTTTTTCAAAGAGAAAGAGATAAGTTGGAGAGAGATTATTTATATTGAGAATAGAAAAGTTAGATTTACAGAGAAATTCAAAAATTTTTTCTCCTCTGGAGTCATTTGAATTTGAGCCCCAAATTGTGTTTCGACCGTTGAAATCTCCTCCTATGAAAACTTGCTTATTTTTGTGCATAAAGAGCAATGAATCCAAAGAGTTTAGGCAATAATCGATATTGTCTGAAGGAGCAAAGTAACAAGAGATAAATAAAATTTCGCCAATAGAGGTATTAATAGAAACAGCAATGAAAAATTTATCACTTTTGACAATTGTAGGAGTGAGATTATTGTTGGGAACAAGAATAGTGGAGCCAAAATTTAAAGAGGAGAAATTTCTAATGTTTTGTACAGAAGGGATATTATTGTTCATATGGTACATGTCCTGGCAAAGTACAATGTCATAAGGGGAACAAGAAAGGAACTGAAGCAAATGGTCAGTAGCCGCACGGGTATTGGCGAGATTAATTTGAAGGATATTGAAAGAGTTAGACATTAAAAATATTTGGTAATAGATTTCTTGTTATGAATAAGCATATTATAGTGAGGGCAGTTAGGATCGGTAGCAGAATGACAACAGTCCAGAATTCCATGGCGATAGCAATTTATGCAATTATAAGTTTGTGATTCGCAAACAGAGGAGAGGTGCTCAAGGCCACAAGTGGAACAGGAAGGAGATTGGGAATTACAAGAGTTTTTGGAATGGCCGAATTTTTGGCAGAAGCTACATCGCTTGAGACCAAAAGTTTCTGTAATTTTCGAAACCCAAATTTATTTTTTGTTTGGCCATAAAAAAATGAAAAGTTTTTGGCAAACATGTGATAATCCATTTGCATCTATTATTGTTACGTCTAATTTTAGCAATGACTTTGAAGCCGTGGTCTTTCTCATTTTCAAGAGGAATAAAATCCTTGAGAAGTGTTTCTTCATCGATATAATCTGGTACACCAGAGATGGCCACTCGTGGACAAACTAATTTCGGAGTTTTAATTTTTACGTTGATAATTACGTTGTTTTTTTATGTTGATAATGTAAATTTCTTTCAAGCTTTTTTCAAGTAATTGTTTTTGATACGAGTTAGGAGTATCTATTGCCAAGCCGCCATGTTTGATGAAACGTGTTGCCAGTATCGTGATTCCTTTTGAGGCGGGATCAAAATTTTGTTGCAGGAAGGATCGGAGGTGAGCAGAGTTATTGTTAACGTTTACTGGGTAGACAAGAGTAGTTTCGACGATGTTCGAGTCAATGTCATTTTCAGGCAGTTTGCAATTTTTAAAAACAGGTGATGGAATGAACTCATCAGAAGAATCTGAAATAATTTGGAAAGAGTCCTCATTTGTACAAGATGAGTGAGAGACTGGTGCATTTGGAGACATTTGAGAAGAAGAATATTTTTGATTACCATTTTTAGAAGGCGAGGTGTTAGTACCTTCGTTAATTTTACTAATTGGTTCAGTATTTGTAATAGCATCAGCTGACATAGTTTGATCAAGTTGAGTTATCAAAGTGGTATTAGTATAGGCATCTTGAGAAGTAATAGAAGAGTCCGACGTTTGTGTTTCAATATTAACAGAGGAGTTAGTTTTTTGTAAACATTCAAAATTATGTGCTATGACATCAAGAATTTCTGCGATTAGCAAGCAATTTTCCTTTTGAAAGAATTATCTCTTACTAGTATTACCCCTTGAAAGAACTATTTCTTTTAGAAGACCAATTAAAGAAGTAGTTGAATCACTGTAACTAGGTGTGTCGTTATTAAGTTTAGGAATGTCAAGAAGCAAGGATATTGATTGATCTGAGAATTTCGAGCCAATTTTAATTTTATCACTTAAAGAAGTAGAAAGACCTTGAGATGAAGAGGGATCATCAGTTGGAGAGTTGGCTTTCGAAGAAGTACAAGATGATGGAAGTTTCTTTGATTTGTTGGAAGGGGTATTTTTTGTAGGAATCTTAGTAGGAGTAGATGGTTTTTTATGAAGTTCATTAACTTTTCCTAAAGGGGCATTCTGCAAGTACTTCTTGACTTCTCCCAAGCATTGGGGGGAGGGGTAGAATAAGAGGAAGACATGAGGAACTGAGATGAAGAAATGTAGATGTTTTAGTGGAAAAATAGTCCGAAAAAGAACCAAAAAACCAAAATTTCACGTGCAGTGAAAACTATAAGCTAGTGAGATTGACAAAAGTTGCATAAATGTAAAGTACATGAGAAATGAGGAGGTTTGATATGTTACTCGACCATATTTCAAATGAAAATAAAAAAGTTGGAAAGTTGTAGAAAAAAAATAGCAGCGTGTAGAGCCTTCAGGTAAAAAGATACATAGTCATAAATGTGATAAAGCAACTGTTCATGCAAAAAGACGATCTTTGAATGATCACATGACTATGTTATAGTTATAAATAAAGAAGTTGATTATTTTTACAAAAATGGAAAAAATAAGAGTATCGTAGTTGAGAAAGCAATAAAAATGGAAAAATTAGAAAGAGCGTAAAAAACTGCAGAGAGTGAATACTAACAACTATATAAAAATATAAAGAAAGTGAAGTATAAATGGAAATTTGTTGTCAAACAGTAATATGGTTAAAAGCAGGCAATTTGTAATGTAAGAACTACTTTAAATCTGAAAGCAGAAAAAGTAATTAAATACATAGTGCACTAAATTAGTCATGTGTTCGTATAAAGCATATCAGAAATCAAATATGTATATTATGATGACAAAGTTTGAACCACAAAGCTGTAATAGCAAAATTATAGTTTATAGCTAAAATACTTCAGTAATAATACCTTTCAGTAAGGATGGTCATTAGGGTGGTTCAAAAAAAATTTTTTTTTGCTACGAACCAAGGCGCACCTTACTTTTTTTACATTTATGTATGAGATCACTCCCCTAAAATTTCAGCTCCCTACTCTTAATGGAAGATGGTGCTCAAACACCCTTCATTTTTACGCTTTTTCGTAATTTTTCAGAATTTCTAAGTTTTTCAGACCAAAGAGACCATTTTCTTGAAAGAGATTTTTTTTTTAATTATTCTCATTTTCCAAAGCATAAATATTAGTTCAAACAATTGAAAAGTTTCTTAGTTGTTTGAATCGATATAGCAATACCATTGATACAATCGATTATTTAGTAGATCGCAGCATACAATGTAGATTGCAGTACTATTAGTCTACATGTTGTGCTATGATTTTCAAAACTTACGCTTGCCAAAATAGTTATGGAAGAGCTCTGAAAAATGTTTTCTATGTTTTTAAAGTAGTAGGATTCAGAGAAAAAAATTGCAAGATTTAAAGGGGCTAACAGTATCACAAGAAGAATGAATTAAATTATAAAAACTATAAGCACAAAATAAACTATTGTAGCTAGTCTGGCATAGCACTAATCTGAAGTTTAGGCAAAGATATTTACTTCATGCTTACTTTGGCCATCATATTCCTCACAAGTTCTATTCTTTTTGATAACTTTAAAGCGAAAAAATGTTTGGCAAAGAATTAAACAAACAAAAATAAATAAATAAAAAGAATGTTGCACATCGAACTTAAAAAATACTTTAACAAGTTTGAAACTTCAACTGTAAGCTTTTTATAAATCTATGATCACTCTTGCTGATTATAAAGAGATAATGAGTTATTATTAGTCAATTAGGGAGCCTATCTGAGAAAATCCAGTCTCTTATGTGTCTCAAAATACTTATGTTCCCATATAAGAAAGAGATATTTCATTTAATCATGAGAGAAAAAACCTAGGTACAACACTTTCTACAGTTTAAGCGCCTTTTTGTACAGTAAAAACAAATATATTGAACATTAATAGATGCTCTATTTGCTATTAAAACTTCTGGGAATATCTGAACTTGGGAAAATCCTTATAAGATATGAACGACCTGGAAATTGAAATAACAACTAGGACAGTTTTATTAAAGTACTTGTGATACCTTTTCTGATTGAATTAATTAGTTTTGACTTAGTTTTTTTCGTGTCAAATTTCTAGTTTGAAAGAAAAAGCAAGTTTATTACAAGAAATAAAGAAGTGAAAATATAAACAAATGTAGTACAGAAACAATTGGATTTTTTTTTCAAACATGAAATATTAGGAATTATTTTTTCTGACATTTCTTCGTCTTACGCCCCCAAACGAATGCAAAATATAATATCAATCACAGAATTAAAAAGAAAATTAGCAAAAAGTTTAATAAATTTTTAACTATTAAAAAATGCATTCTGTTTTGTCTATGGAGTTTTAGTGGGAAAAAAAAAAGAAAATGTATTAATAAAAAAAAAAATGTATTATGAAAATTTTTAAGCTTTTTGAAACATAATATTGTTTTTATTTGTTTTTCACGGATTTTGACAAATTTTTATAGTTGCGAAAAACACAACACTAGCAGGGAATGGGTTTAGAGTAATTTATGACACCTTTTCTGGTGAATTAATTAGTTTTGATTTAGTTTTTTCGTATCAACTTCTAGTTGAAAGAAAAGCTATTACAAGAATAAAGATGTGAAATATAACAAGTGTAGTACAGAACATTTGGATTTTTTTCATACATGAATATTAGGGATTATTTTCTAACATCAGTAAACCTGACCTTCCTCCACGTGTAAAAGCAGGCTACCTCTCTTGTCCCGTCAGACCGTACATTCCGAATCCGCTCCGCTGTTTCAAATGCCAGCGGTTCGGACACTCAAAAATTTCTTGCCGTGGTACTGATACATGTGCCAGATGTGCAGAGCCTGGTCATGACAACAATGAATGTACGAACAATTACAAATGCGTTAATTGCAGGGGAGACCATCCATCCTATTCCAGAAAAATGTAGCAAATGGCTCACCGAAAAGGAAATTCAAATTATCAAAACTACACAAAAGATATCTTATCCAGAAGCCAGAAAAAATAGTTGATTCTCGTACTCCCACAACAGGACTTTCATACTCTGCAGCAGTAAAAAAAAAGTATCAAAATCTGTAAGCACACAAACAGATGCTCAAACCAATCTTGTAGCTAAACATAAGCCGCTTCACTCCCCTAAAAACATCAAACAAACAGATCCAAAATTCTAACTCACCTCAAAAGAATTCTAATGATAATAAAATTCAAAATCTACAAAATCCGAGTACAAGTATAGCTGCAACTGTAACTTTAAACGAACCAAATGACCAAACACAAAAAGAAAAACCGTTCAAAAAAAAGAAAATGATACAATCTCGGGCTAAAAATTGGGGTGGCCGCTAAACAGAGGCCCCCAAAAATTTTTATAATTTTAAGAAAGAGGACTTCTTGCTTCCTAATAGGAATACAAGACTGACTAAATCCTCACATCTATCCACCCACGAGGACGTCAAGGACGTCGAGTTTGAGGAAATTCCGTCATCCGACGACGAAGGATGGTCGGAAGTTCCTTGTCCTTGAGTTTCTCCTCTCTTTTTATGGCCTTTTTCTTCTCTTCTCTTCTTCATGGGTTTTAAGTATTCTTTCTTGGAATTGTCAGAGTTACTCTCGCAATGTCACGGACATCAAACATCTTGTCGAAAACTCACCAACCGGCCATTTTCTGTCTGCAAGAAACATTCTTGTCCCCAACTGACAGACCGAGACTCAAAGGGTTTGACATGTACCGCAAGGACTGCTTGTCAGGTGATCGTCGTTGTGGAGGAGTGGCGATGCTTATCTCTAACGATTACGTATCTAGCCAGCTCGACATCAACACATCCCTTCAGGCAGTAGCTGCTCGAGTACACCTTCAATCGCTGGTCACAGTCTGTTTCAGTTTTATATTCCACCTTCTTACGAACTGAGAGGCGTGGAAATTGCAGACATTGATCGATCAACTCCCACCCCCATTTTGTCATCTTGGGGGATTTCAATGGCCACAATCCTCTCTGGGGGAGTCCAGACACAAAACAGTAGAGGATTGATAATCGAAAATTTTTATTGGTGACAACGATCTATGCGTTTCTTAATAACGGTGAAAAATACATATTTTCCATCTTCCAACGCAGACTTACCATGCCATCGATTTTGTCAATATGCTCACCTTCGCTTCTGCCACTCTGGGATTTTCGAGGTGGAAGGTGGGCTTCTACACCAGTGGCCACTTCCCGATCAAGTTTAACCTTCACTGGACGCTGCAGCTATAATGAGCCGCAGCAAGCCCCGTTTTTCGTCTTGATCGAGCTGATTGGTCCAGCATTTTACCCAGTTTGGCAGAAAATAACATCGGAAGTTGTGAATGAAAACTGACATTGATGTAGCGGTAAGCAGAGTAAACTGACATTATCTTAAATGCAGCAAATAATGCTATTCCAAGAACCACAAAGGGACGGATCAAAATTTTCCTAAAACCTTGGTGGAAACTCAGATTGTAGAGAAGCCCAAAAGAATCAGAGAAAAAGCTTGGAGCAAAATTCCGTCAAAAATCCGACCACACAAAATCTTTGTGGCACTGAAGCGAGCGCGTGCTGAAGCTCGGAGGATATGACGGAAGAGCCAGCAAGAATCGTGGCAAAAAATATGTCAGCACAATTACTAAGACCACCTCATCCAAGACCGTCTGGCGCAAAATTAAAAAAATTGCTGGGAATTATACAACATCCTGTGCTCCGATTCTACAGAAAAATGGCCAAACATTATCTGACCTAAAAGAAGTTGCCGACTGCTTGGGGACTCATCTGGCAGAAGTCTCCAGTGCAGGCAATTATAGCTCAAAATTTTTAGCTTTAAAAAACCGTAAGGAACGAAAAATCCTTACTTTTAACTCAAACATTTTAGACTCATACAATCATAATTTTACTTTTAAAGAACTTGTTTCAGCGTTGAAAAAAACTCGCAATACTTCACCTGGACCGGACTCAATTCATAATAGCATGTTGAAAAATCTGAGTGAAACTTCCTTAAAAAATATACTGCATCTTTTTAACAGAATATGGACTGAACAACGTTTTCCAACAACCTGGACTAAAGCAACAATCATACCCTTATTGAAACCGAATAAAAAACCTGACCAACCTGAAAGCTATAGACCCATAGCGCTTACAAGTTGCCTGTGTAAATTAATGGAGCGAATGGTCAATGCCAGACTGATCTTCATTCTGGAATCCAATCATCTGTTATCACCCTATCAAAGTGGATTCAGGCGTGGCAGGAGTACAATTGACAACTTGTTACTCCTTGAAACATCAATTAGAGAAGCATTTCTTAAACGAAAACATCTTGTTAGCGTATTCTTCGACATGGAAAAAGCATATGACCGTACCTGGAGACATGGGATTCTCAAAACCCTGCACGAGTATGGGTTGAGAGGGAATTTACCCATCTTTATATCCAATTTTCTTAGACAGCGATCTTTTCGGGTACGTGTCAAGTCTGTTCTGTCGGATACCTTCATTCAAGAAGAAGGTGTACCCCAAGGAAGTGTGTTGAGCGTAACTCTTTTCGTAATTGCAATCAATAGCTTAATCGATCAATTGCCGCCCGCTGTCAAAGGTACCATGTTCGTAGACGACTTCCAAATATCTTTCTCGTCAGCGAGCATGAGTATCATTGAAAGACAGCTTCAAATGGCTATTAATAAAGTCTCACAATGGGCAGAGGAGAATGGCTTCACCTTCTCCACTCAAAAAACTTTTTGTATACATTTTTGCCGTAAAAGAGGTCTCCACCCTAACCCAAACCTATTCATTAACAATCAACTGATATCCGTGAAAGAAAGTGGAAAATTTCTAGGTATCACACTCGACAGTAAACTTAAATTCTTGCCGCACATACAAGAGTTACGAAAGAAATGCTTATTAAAAATGAATATCCTTAAAGTCCTAGCAAACACTTCTTGGGGTGCTGATACAGAGTCCCTGTTAAGAATCTACAGGGCTCTGATACGCTCAAAACTAGATTACGGGAGCCAAGTTTACGGCTCCGCTGCCAAAAGCTATCTCAAAACCCTGGATCCAGTACATAACCAGGCTCTGCGAATATGTACAGGGGCCTTTCGAACTTCTCCGATCAATAGCCTGCACATTATAACGCATGAACCTTCTCTAAGCATTAGACGTCTTAAACTTTCTCTAAATTTCTACTTCAAAATGAAACCCAACACAAATCACCCTTTACATCTGCATATCTTTCATCCATCTAATGTAGACTTATTTCTTCACCGTCCGTCGGTTACTCCCACATTTGGGATCCGAATGCGTCAGGTGCTCTCAAAACTGCAACTTCAAGATTTCAGAACTTACAACACAATAGAACTCATTGAACCCTGGAGTGAAATAATAGTTCCTACGATCCAAGACCTCGTTATATTCCCCAAAGAAACCACACCCAACATAGTGTATCAACAAATATTCCATGATATTAAAAGTAAATATTCAGAATACAAAGAAATTTACACTGACGGATCAAAGTCAAATGATCACGTTGGCTTTGCTGCAATGATAGACGGTCAAATTATCGCAGAAAAATTAAATTCATCCTGCTCTGTATTTTCCTCAGAAATAAAAGCAATATTTACTACTCTAAAATCAATAGCCCAATCAAACCATAAAAAGTTTGTGATATATACTGACTCGAAAAGTTCAGTTGAAGCCATTTCTCACTGCAATAACAATAGCCACCCTACAGTTATTCAATCCTACAACTTGTACAAAAGTCTAATGCAAAATAATTTTCAGGTTCTATTTTGCTGGGTACCTGGTCATGCGGGAATTCCAGGCAATGAAGCAGTTGATGCAGCCGCCAAAGCTGCAAGTACCCTGGTCGATGCTAGAGTTCCCTTTGATGACATTAAAAATGCCATTTGTGTATGCCTTGAAAATCATTGGCAGCTGGATTGGAGTGGGGAAACCCAGAACAAATTACACTCCATCCAGCCATCGACGAAGGGTTTCAGGTATTTAAAGAACACTAGGAGGGAACAAGTTATAATAAACCGTCTTCGCATTGGCCACACCAGGTTCACCCATAAATATATCTTAAGTCAAGAACCAGCTCCGATATGCAACAACTGTAATGAAACACAGACGGTGCTCCATATTCTAAGTATCTGCCCAAATTTTAATCACATACGTTTAAAATTTTTTAATAATTTTCATCCGTCATTAAAAGAGTTGCTAGGGGACATACCTCATCAAAACCTTCACCCCTTTCTTCAGGAGATTGGTTTCTCCTTTTTAATTTAGTGTATGTTTTGTGTTTGTCCTGTGTTTCCATCAATGTCTCTGTTTTTCGTTTGTGTTTGTTCTTTTACATACTTGACAAATAACTTTAAAGCTAACTGTTTTAGCCATATTTTAGTAATCTAACACTTCGAATACATATATGATTCGGTTTTAAGTTTTAAAGTGTACTTAAAGATCTATTTCACCTTTGTACTTTTAAACATATATTTTATATCGAATACATGTATGATTCGGTTTTAAGTTTTAAGGTGTACTTTAAGATCTATTTTACATTTATATTTTTATTGGTGATAAATCTTTTAAAATAAACCATCGCTTGGCGCAGTATAGCCCATAAGGGCTCTTGCGCCACAAAATCCAAATAAACCAACCAAAAGCACCACTAACGTCCAGTGAGATCAAGCAGGCCTCCAGTCCTCCGTCTAGAGCCATTCTTATCTGTTGATGAAGCTCATAATTGGCGGAGTTGCAGGATTTCCCTGTCCTAAATCCATGCTGGCGCGGGTGCAGTCTTCCTTTCCGAGAGAAGTGATGGTACAGTCGCTCCGTCATCAGTTTGTCTAGGACTTTGCCTGCCGATGAGAGCAGACAGATAGGTCGGTAATCCTTTGCTTTTCTACCGGACTTACCTTCCTTATCGAAGAGGATAAGTTTTGAGTGCTTCCAGGATTTCGGAAAATGGCCCCGCCGCAAACATTTATTGAAAAGCGTCACCCAAAAGGGTAAAATCTCATCTAGAAGAGCCAAGAGGATCTCTAGCGAGATGCCGTCCGGACCCGGCGCCTTTCGTTTGCGCATTTTTCCGAAAGCGGACTTCACCTCTTGTTCAGTGAATGGAAGGTCTGCACCTGTGTTCGGTGCCACGACCGCCGCTTCCCTGGTAGCTCTCTGCCGGTCAGTATCGGCACTCTGGTCGTCCCTTGGAAACAGACCTGAGACTATCCTCTTCACATTGTCCTCTGACGTAGCACTAGGTGCGTCATCTTCATCCCCTACTCCTGATAGGATAGGGTATCTGTACGCTTTCCTTGCTGCTAACTGATACGGAAGGTGCCGCGGGCTGATTTTTGCCGTCTCCAAGCAGAACTCATCCCAACTCTCCTGTTTCCGCCTTTTGAGCTCAAACCGGTATCTCGCTTTCTGCTTCTTCATTTCAATCCTCAGCCTCTCTACTTCCATAGCGTTTCCTGCCCTAGAGTGCCTTCTACAAAGGGCCACATAACGCTTTCGATGCAGATCCAGATCCTGACTCCACCAGGGCACCCTTTTGGCCACCACGTGATTCTTCCTCCGCAAGATTCTATCGCAAAAGCTACCCAACGTTTTTGTTAGCTCCGTGACCACTCTATTTATTTTAGTCTTTGAGTTGGCCCGGTTAACTTGCCTTTTAAACGATGGGATAACCGCTTTAAAGCGGCGTTTCAAAATAGCTAACTTTCTTGGTTTGAGATGGTAGCGGGGATAAGGCTTGCGGAGGTCTAACTTTCCCACTTCAAAGACTATGGGTCTATGGTCTGAGGCCGGGTGTCTCGGTAGCAGTTCCCAAGTCTGGATTGCACTTCCGAGATCTGGTGAGACTAACGTGACATCCACCCAACTCCTGCCAGCATGTGCGACAAACGTTGGTTCTGAATCTGATTTATTGCACACTTCGAGGTCTCTGGCTATGATAAATTCTACCAGTCTGTCGCCTCGTGCATCAGATTCTGGCTGACCCCAGAGGGGATTTTTTGCATTGAAATCTCCACCAATCACTACGCTACCTTTTCTGTAGCGATCTATTACCAACTCAAGTTCATCAACCAGGTCGTCGACATTGCGGACCGGAGGAAAGTAAACTGCCACCACAAGTTTAGTCTCTGAGGCAGTCGCTACGTCTGCGGCGACTATGAAAGGCGAGATATGCCTACTCATGAGCTCCAATGCGTGGCGGGTTACTAACAGGGCCGCCTTACCTCCCTCTGCACAGATTTTTCTCCACCCAAGCGGGAGACCCGCAATCCGACCTTTTACTAGGTACGGTTCAGACAGGAGTATGACGTCAGGTGGATTTGAGTTTGCTTTGGAACCCACCATTCCAATTGAGGCTGACGCGGCCCTTGAGTGCTGGGCATTCCACTGGAGGAAACGGCACGACAGCGCTGGGTCACCATCGCTCCCGGAAGGAACCGTGCTTCCCTTACGCTTTTGCTTTTCAGGAGCACGTGTAACGTTTGAGCTACTGGGATGATCCCAGCTTTGGGTGTTTTGGGAAACCCCGGGGACACCCTGGCTGCTCAGACCATTGCCTTTAAGGCAATCCTCCAATCGAACACTCAAATTTTTGAGTTTAAAAGTTTTAATATAATCCATACTAAAACCAGGGAACTGGGGGGAAAAAAACGGTACGCCGCAGAGTGGCCCCCCTGCTCTACAGTAAGGCCTCAGTACGACTGGGCTCGGCCTGGTGCCCCGAAGCGCAACCGTTAGCGGCTCCCATGACCCCGGGAACCATACAGCCATCGGCACGGTCACTTACACCTTGACTTTCGGGTGCCTCGATGTTTCGCCCGGTGGGATCACCCCGCCTCTCTTCACTTGTGCATTCCCTCATAGGTCGTATATACCACATTCGTGGCCTTGGCGACCTCATCCCGTACTCGCCAGTTTAGTGCGGTACGAAGGCACTTTGCTCGCGCACCCCTGTGTAGGGGGGCTACGCAGGGGCTCGACCCCACTTTTCCCCCCAGTTCTCCGGTCCGCTAATGGATACTGAAAATAAAAACCCTCCTCCCCCTCGAGGGGAGCGTCAGAATGTCTCGTTAAATAATCCGAAGTTCTTTTTAATTAAACGTAATGATCCAACTTTAAATCTTTCTAAAGTGTCTCCTTTTATCATCAATAAAGCGCTTGTGCATCAGATAGGTGAATTTGAATCCGTGAAAAAATTACGCAGTGGCGATCTTCTTCTTGAAATTAAAAATCAAAACCAAATAAAATCTTTATTGGCCATGAAACAAATAGGTTCATATCTTATTACTATTTCTGAACACGCCACTTTGAACTTCTCTCGGGGAATCATTTCAGAGCCAGACCTTCTTTACACTCAGGAGACTGAAATCCTAGCGGAGATGAAAGACCAGCACGTGAGTGGAGTTAAAAGAATTACCATTCGACGTAATGGAGAGATACTACCTACTAAACATGTCATCTTAACGTTTAGTACTCCTAACCTCCCACCACGCGTCAAGGCTGGCTACCTCTCTTGCCCAGTTCGACCATACATTCCAAATCCTCTTCGTTGCTTTAAATGCCAGCGTTTCGGTCATTCCAAGCTATCATGCCGTGGAACAACTGCTTGTGCCAGATGTTCTGAGCCCGGCCACGATAGCAATGAATGTACGAAGGAATTTAAATGTGTCAACTGCAAGGGAGACCATCCCTCTTACTCAAGAAAATGCTCTAAATGGATCCTTGAGAAAGAAATTCAAGTCATAAAAACGACTCAAAACGTATCTTATCCTGAGGCACGAAAAATTGTTGAAACCCGTACCCCTACAACTGGATTATCTTATGCTGCAGCAATTAAAAAGGTTTTTAAAAATTCCAGCACACAAACAGAGGCACAAACCCAAATTAATTCTGTTCAAACTAACAAACCCAAAACTACACAAAAGCAATCCAATAGTGCAAAAACTTCTCCGAAAAAACTAAATGAAAATAAAGAAACGCAAATGGTAAATATAAATCCTGCTGAATCACTTTTTTCAATTGTACCAAAGACACAAAATTCGAAAAAATGCACTGAAAAAAGAAAATTATACAAGCGCGTGCTAAAATTGGAGCTACCTCTAAACAGAGGCCTCCTAAATATTTTGCTTTTAAAAAAGAGGACTTCTTGCTTCCTAACAAGCAAGTTAAACTCACCAAATCACTTCATCACTCCATTCATGACGAAGTAGAGGACGTCGAATTTAAAGAAATTCCGTCATCCGAAGATGAAGGATGGACGGACGTTCAAGCCAAATGAGGCGTCCTTCTTTCTTTTGGCCGTTTTTCTTCCTTTTTCTCTCCATGGCCCTGAACATTCTATCTTGGAATTGTCAGAGTTACTCGCATAATGTCACGGACGTCAAAGATCTTGTCGAAACACACCAACCGGCCATTTTTTGTCTGCAAGAAACTTTCTTGTCGCCTGTTGATAGACCGAGGTTGAAAGGTTTTGATATACACCGCAAGGACTGCTTGTCAGGTGACCGTCGTTGTGGAGGAGTGGCGATGCTAATCTCCACTGATTACGCATCTAGCCAGCTCAACATCAACACGTCCCTGCAGGCAGTGGCTGCGCGTGTTCACCTTCACTCGCTCATCACAGTTTGCTCTGTGTATATTCCACCTTCTTACGATTTGAGAAGCGTGGAATTGCAGACATTGATAGATCAACTTCCACCCCCATTTATCATCTTGGGGGATTTCAATGGCCACAATCCTCTCTGGGGGAGTCCAGACACAAACAGCAGAGGATTGATAATAGAAAATTTTATTGGTGACAACGATCTATGCATCCTTAACAACGGTGAAAATACATATTTCCATCTTCCAACGCAGACTTATCATGCCATCGATTTGTCAATATGCTCACCTTCGCTTCTGCCATACTGGGATTTCGAGGTGGAAGGTGGTCTCTACACCAGTGGCCACTTCCCGATCAAGTTAACTTTTACCGGACGCTGCAACTACAATGAGCAGCAGCAAATCCGTTATCGCCTTGATCGAGCTGATTGGGCAACATTCACCCAGTTGGCAGAAATAACATCGGAAGTTGTGAACGAAACTGACATTGATGTAGCGGTAAGCCGAGTAACAGACATTATCCTAAATGCAGCGAACATTTCTATTCCAAGAACCACTAAGGGCAGGATCAAATTTCCTAAGCCTTGGTGGAACTCTTATTGTCAGGAAGCCTATAAAAATCAGAGAAAAGCATGGAGCACATTTCGTCGATATCCAACCACGCAACATCTTGTGGCACTCAAACGAGCTCGTGCTGAAACTCGGAGGATTCGGCGAAAAAACCAGCGGGACTCGTGGCGTACATAAGTCAGCACAATCACGACGTCCACTCCATCTAAAACCGTATGGAACAAAATTAAGAAAATCGCTGGTAATTATAAAACAAGCTGTGCTCCCATTCTGGAGAAAATGGACAACTGCTATCCGATTTTAAAGAAGTGGCCGACTGCTTGGGGACTCATTTAGCAGAAGTCTCTAGGGCAGATAGTTACACCCAAAAATTTCTTGCTTTTAAAACGCTTAAAGAGCGAAAAGCACTTAATTTTAACTCTATTTCTTTTAAAAAATACAACACAAATTTTACTTTTACAGAATTAAATAGTGCCTTACAAAAAGCCAAAAACACTGCACCAGGTCCAGATGATATCCATAATATGATGTTAAAAAAATTAAGCATACCATCTTTGAACAATATCTTGCATCTTTTTAATAGGATTTGGTCTGAAAACTGTTTTCCAAAACTCTGGACACAAGCAATAGTCGTGCCTATTCTTAAACCAAACAAAAATCCCAATCAACCCGAAAGTTACAGACCAATTGCTCTAACGAGTTGTTTTTGTAAATTGATGGAGCGAATGGTCAACACCAGACTGATGTACACTCTGGAGGTGAACCATCTGCTAGCTTCACATCAAAGCGGATTCAGACGCGGTAGATGCACCATTGACAATCTAATGCTGCTAGAAACATCAATCCAAGAAGCATTCCTAAAACGTAAACATCTTGTAAGCGTATTTTTTGACATGGAAAAAGCATATGACCGTACCTGGAGACATGGGATACTCAAAACTATACATGAGTATGGGTTTCGTGGGAATCTACCCAATTTTATCTCCAATTTCCTTAAACATAGAACTTTTCGCGTACGTGTCAAGTCTGTTCTGTCTGATAACTTCATCCAAGAAGAAGGTGTGCCCCAGGGAAGTGTGCTGAGCGTAACTCTTTTTCTCATAGCAATTAATAACTTACTCGAGCAACTTCCTCCTGCTGTGAAGGGTACTATGTTCGTTGATGATTTTCAAATCTCTTTCTCGTCAACAAACATGAGTACCATTGAAAGACAGCTTCAAATAGCTATTAATAAAGTTTCTCAATGGGCAGAGGAAAATGGCTTTTCGTTCTCAGCTCAAAAAACCTTCTGTATCCATTTCTGCCGTAAAAGAGGTCTTCACCCCGATCCAAATCTTCTCCTAAATAATCAACCGATATCTGTAAAAGAAAAAGGAAAATTTCTCGGGATCACCCTGGATAATAAACTTAAATTTATTCCACATTTGCAAGATTTAAAAAAGAAAAGTACTTTAAAATCTATTGTAGAGAATTTGACTGGAAGTAAGCTGTTTACCAAAGCATATTGCAGATGACTTTTTTGTAGAAACTGTAAGATTAAAATTCTTCACCCATGATTCAACGAGACGGATTGCCGTGGCTGCATTCATTTCAAGATCTTTTCTTGAGTTACCTGCTACAACCAGTGCAATGTCATCAGCATAAGCTTGAATGTGGCAATTAATGGGAAGATCAGAATTAAGAAGGTTATTGATAATGATGTTCCATAACGTTGGACTAAGAACAGAACCTTGTGGACAACCAGTATGTAGTTCGAAGAAAAGGGGTTTATCATCTAAATTTACTGAGAAAACTCTATTTAATATCGATTGAAAAATTAAAGAAGTGTAAGTTGGATTCAACTGAAATTTAATGAGTTCATGATGTAAACTATTATAATTGATAGAGTTAAAGGCTCCAGTAATGTCAAAGAGAATTAAAAGAGAATAGTTTCCCATAGAACGATAGTTGTTAATAATTTGTAAAACAGAAGTTAGAGAAGAAATGGTAGATTTGCCTTCTATGAATCCAAATTGGAGATTAGAGAACTTAGGGTGATTGTGAATGTTGGGTGAAATACGTCTGAGAATGATTTTTTCAAGAACCTTGCCAAAACAGTTGATCAGAGAGATGGGTCTGTAATTATTTGGATCGTTTAGATCTTTGTTAGGTTTAGGAATGAAAACTATATTGGAGTTGTTAAAAATAGGAGGAAATAAATCAAAAGAGAGGCATTTTTCATAGATAAAATGCAAAGTTTTTGGGAGATGATTATAAATAAGACGCAAGATATTGAAATCAATTCCATCTGGTTCTGGCGCCTTTTTAGTTGAAAAAGAGTAGATAATGTCTCTTAGTTCCTTGTCAAATAAGAAAATATCCAAATTTTCAGAAGAGTTGGAAGAAGACGGGAAGGCTGAAGAAGGGGAAGAAGAAGATTTTGCATTGAAAATGGTGTTGACAATATTAGTAATGTTATCTGAAGAAGAGAGATAGTTATTTGAAGTGGAATGACTAAAGCGATTATGTAGAGGTTTGAAAGCAATTTTGAATGGAAGGCCGAAAGGAGTTTTACACTTGCTACAAAAATTTTTCCAAGAATCAGTTTTTGCCTTTCTTATTGCTTTTTTGTAATTGGCTAGTTCTTTTTTATATTTGATGGTGATGGTTTGTTTTTCATCTGGCATGCATTTTCGCATCCTTCTTCTGAGGGCATTAATTTTAGATTTTTGAGTTTGAAGAGCACTGGACCACCATGGAATATTGATACAATGTTGTTTAGAAGAAATTTTTTTATAAGAAAGATTCATAGAATGTTGAATGATAAGAATGAAATCTTCGATAAAAAGGTTTAGAGAATATTTATCATAAATGTGGCTTAAGTCAGCATTTGATATCCAAGAAATAATATTATTAATAAATTTGAAAGTTTTACCATGAGAAGTTTTGTATGTATTGATTTTGTAATATGTTGGAGAGCAGCAGAGATCGATCGAGATATATCTGTGGTCACTTAAACTGATCTCATCAAGAACAGTCCAGTTAGATACAGTATTGATTAAATTTTGTGAGCAAAAAGTTAGATCAGGAAAGCCTTTTCTTTGTTCATCAGCAGATAGAAATGTTGGTGAATGGTTATTGATGTTTAGAATTGAAAAATTATATTTTGATACAAATTCAAAAATTTTTTCTCCTCTACTGTCGTTTGATGTTGAACCCCATATAGAATTACGTCCATTAAAGTCACCCCCAATGAAAATTTTCTTATTTTTGTGCATGTTGAGGAAAGTATCTAAAGAATTGAGGCAAAAATCAATTACAGCTGCCAAGGCTGCAAGTTCCTATGTTGAGGATTTCGTACCCTTCGAAGACATAAAAAATTACATTACGGCCTGCCTTAACAATGACTGGCAAATACACTGGGATGGAGAAATACACAATAAATTACACTCCATCCAGCCATCTACAAAAGGCTTCAAATCTATAAGAGTTACAAGAAGGGAACAAGTCGGCATTGCACGTCTTCGAATCGGCCATACGAGATTCACGCATAAATATCTTCTTTTCCGCGAACCAGCTCCGGTGTGCAATACATGCAACGTTACTCAGACAGTGTTGCATATTTTGTGTAACTGTCCAAATTTTAACCAATCTCGTTTAAAGTTTTTTAATTGTTTTTATCCAGCTTTGACGGATTTATTGGGGGACGTACCTCACCCTAATTTGTTCCCGTTTCTGAGGGAAATTGGCTTTTTGTGTATGATTTAGTGTTGCTTGTTTTATAGCCCTGCTTTTATGTGTCGTCTTTGTTTCGTTTATTCTGTTACTGGTTTTAAGTGAAATTTTTTAGACATTTTTTACTCTTGACTTGTCCAAAATTTTAAAATTTGTAAATGTGTCTCTTTTATAATTGTTTTTAAAAATTTTAAAAGTTTTATATACATCGTATTTTACTACTTGTGGTTTTAACAAATCTCTATTCTAAACAAAAATATCGTTTGGCGCAGTATAGCCTATGAGGCTCTTGCGCCAAAAAATCTAAACAAACCAACCAACCAAAAATCAATGTTATCTGAAGGAGCAAAGTAACAAGAGATGAACATAATTTCGCCAATAGAGGTGTTAATAGAAATGGCAATGAAAAAATTATCACTTTTGACAATTGTAGGTGTTAGATTATTGTTAGGAACAAGAATAGTGGAGCCGAGATTTAAAGAGGAGAAATTTCTAATGTTTTGTACAGAGGGGATATTATTGTTGATATGGTACATGTCCTGGCATAGTACAATGTCATAAGGAGAACAAGAAAGGAACTGAAGCAAATAATCAGTAGCAGCACGGGTATTGGCGAGATTAGTTTGAAGGATATTGAAAGTGTTAGACATTAATAAAGGGTAAAAGAAGGATAGTGGCAGCCCTGTTGTAGGCGAGATTGAATAGAAGAAATAAGAAGCTATAGTTAGACATAGAGAAAATATGACAGAGAAAGAAACTTAGCCATAATAGGTGATAGTTCTTTTATTATGAACTAGAGAAGAATAGTGAGGGCAGGTAGTGGAATTAGTGGGAGCTAGATAGGGACAGCAAGCAAGGTAACCAACATACATACTCAGTCCCCACGTACCAACGAGGGTTTTTAGGGACACAAACCTCATGCGGTCTGCCTGCCGTAAAGCAGAGAGGTGTTGGGGAAAATACCTACCGTATATCCAGCCCAAGTTCGGGATGCTTGCTAGAAGTCTCAGGCTGGATTCCATCGGGTTTCGAAGACCTTACAATCCACACAGGATTACTGACTCAGTTCATTCCCACTGGGAATCGAGGGACAAGCCCTCCATAATTTATAGCCGGGTGGAGAACCCACCCGGCACCCCGGATACTCCAGGGACAGAAACATGATGAGCTGTGGCATCCGGAATCCTCCCTTTCAGTCTCGCATTTGCAAGACCCCCTCATGCGGGTGAAACGAAGGGAAGTCTCCGGGCCCAACCCAATGAAATGGGCCTCACCACTCCGACCATCCCCGGCCCTTTAGGTGGTCGGTTTTGCCGAGGGTTTCAGTCTCCCGAGGGTCCGAATGGACCCGACCTCAGGACCGAGGTCCCGAAGTCCGAGAGTCCGAATATATTTCATGGGAAGCAAAGAGTGCCTCCCACTCCCCGACCTAGAGGCAAATGAGAGGACGTAACATTTCACGGTAGCTCGCATTTCGGGAGGCTGATTCCCATACTGGGAATCCGGGTCCTCTCAGCCCACCTTCCTATTAGCGAGCACCGGGTAGGATACCAATGCGGCCGACGCGTCGGCTCTTCAAGGCTTGCGTGGGTAACCATTCCACACTACCACTCTAACTTCCGATCTGAAATGCTTTCGCCTCCCAAACCGAAAGGTCGAGTGCTAGCCGCACCGAGCGATATCCACACTTTTCGTTCGATGGTAGCTTCCTTGAGCGGCCGATCTGTCGGCTCTTTGAGGCTAGCACGGTCTCAACCCCGCACCCCCCTCCTGCCATCTGTCTGATAGCCGGGGACCAGCCACACTATTAATAGGAAGCTTTAGATACGATTATCTCATTCGGTCGCGAGAGCGGGAAATCGTCTCCGCTCTTCGCTCACGACCTCAGGCTACTGCCGGTCCAGCCAGCGAGACACTTGATCTCGCATGCTCTGTGGTCGGGCCGGTTCGCAACCATTGTACAGTACGGGAAGTTTCCTTCCCAGAGAGGAGGTAACTTTCACGGAGACTCACATTTCGGGATGGAACCCTATACGGGGGATCCGAATCCTCTCCGTTCGTTCCCAGTTTGCGAGTACCGGGCTGAGTATCTATGCGGCCGCTGCGGCTCTTCAAGACTTGCGTGGTTCGCCACACCATGCTTTATCCTGGCTTCCGGTCCGGAGGTCTGGATTTAGCCACATTGTTTGATACCAGCACTTACGTCGGCGGTAATTTCCTTTAGCGCGGCCAATCTTTCAGCTCTTTGAGGCTAGCACGGTCTCAACCCCGCACCCCCCTCCTGCCACCATTTCAGGTAGCCGGGGATTAGCCACACTATAAGGAAATTTTAGATGAGATGCATAGTACACTCATACGTTTTCCCCACCGTCCCCATTGAGTGCTAGATGAGAACGTGGTACTGGTTGCACCCTTACGATTCGCTTGGGTCCCAGCGGTGTCTTATCGGC
>JAXGGA010006676.1:0-68157 GCA_038373865.1 Uloborus plumipes
TTGAAAAAACAAAAACAAAATATCCGGAGTGGTGACATCATTAGCAGGCTCTTGCGCCATCTATCGCCAGCGTTCGCCAACACTCCATAATCAAACAATTCTTCCTTATTTTCCTCCGTTAGTGCTCTTCCTGATCTCTTCGCATCCCGCGCTATTTTTTCTCATCTGTGACATCTTAACTTCAGCGTTTGTTTTTGTTTCAGTTTCGTGCGTTCATCGTTTTTGGTAGGTGGTTCGAATGGATATTTTGCTGTTCGTTGTCTGCAGGACATGAAATAATTTGAAGAAAAATTATATTTTTGCTCGACGCTTCGGCGTTTCGTTCGCTGAAAAAGAGGATTTCTTAACTCTTCTCTAGTACAAATAAACGGGAAAAAACAGGTAAGGTTTTTGCTAGTAAGTGATTTTGATTTATTGTTTGAATTTCTCCTTATGGTTCAAAGGGAATAAAAGTAGCTGATGTGACAAAATATGTAAACAAGAGATGTCAACATAGAAATGTTAAGCACCACGCAGGGGAAGAAAAACACTGGGGTTTGTCTGCGGAACGAAATGCGCGCATGCGTGAAATGCAAAGATATTTTATTAATATTTTCCTCACCTTTTATTCGAAAAGAAAGTTAATAAAAATTACTGCCAGGAAACAACGAATTAATTTTTTTAGCTAAATATTTTTACAATTTAACGAATCAAAATTTTTTATCAGTTGGTTAGCTTAGAATTAGTTAAGTGAGAGATAATAAAATGTGTAAAAATAGTTTCCCGTTGAATTGTTCTCTCCCTCCTCCTTTTTTTTTTTTCATTGTTCATTTGTCAAAGAATTGAAATTTCTCAACAGAATGAAGCTACCAAAAATCTGCAGGTGCACAAAATGTACTTTCTTAACTATGTACTGTTTCTAAGGAATAGGAAACCTACTCTGTACTCCTTTGTATATTTACCGTTTCTGTATAGGTATGCATTGGAATAGAGGTCTTTACATTTGAAATTTAATTCAAGTTTCTGAAATCACTGCATTCATTTTAATTCTTGACGTTTCTGTAAAAAGGGATTTAAATAAAGGAATGATGATACTTGCTTGATAGAAGGTAAATATTAAGATGCCTGTCAAATATTTTAAAAACATTTTACCTAATTTAACCTAGAGTGTAACTGTCAAGTAAGAGTACTACTCTATATCACTAGTTGCCACCAATAAGTTGCTCTGTCTAAAATACAGTCACACCTCGTTAATTAGAGCACCCTTAAAACGAAATATGGATAAGACGATCTACATTTGCAATACCCATTTTATTGTTTACTGTTGTTCTGATAAGATGAATCAATTTTAAAGATCCCTTTGAGTTCGGTTTAATTAGATTCGACTGTAGATGATTTCAAAGATCTTTTGCATATCAGAGAAATAAATCGAAATGTAGTGTAAAATAAAAGACTGCAAATACTTTTCAGTTGTGACAAATCCAAGTAGGATCAGTTTGTGTAGTTGGGAAAATTTTATGCACCGTAATCAATACCGTGCTCTCTGTGCGTAACCCTGAGCATGAAAAATTTGACTTTATGTTAATTGTTTAGAAAATGAACTCTTGTTTCCTTAGTATCTTTCCATGTAATAGATAAATCCCAATAAATGAAATTCGGAAATATTGATCCCCCCCCCCCATGAAGTTGATATAAAAATAAAACTGACGGACACATTCATCTTGATAGCTTAAGAATTTTTCTAGAGCAGCTATACTCAATCTACGGCCGATGGGCACATTCTGCCCATTGAGATTTTGTGATCATCTCGGAAATGCACTTAACAAGCATTGATACACGGCTAAGTTAATGTTTATTTCTGATTTTTGGTTTTAAAGACATTTTTTATGAAACATTTACCCTTCTTCTATTATTTAATAAATTATCAATTTATACGTTTAATGATTTTATTATTATTGTTAAAAAGGCAAAAGTAGTTCAACTGCAACCTGAGATGCTTTACTTAGAAAAATCTATCAAAATATACAACACACTAAATATGTGTAAAATAAGCACAAAAATTAATGTTCCCTCCAAAATCGAATGTGTATTGTCTTCCTAAGAGAACAAAATGACAAAAAGGCTAACTTAATCGTTCCCACACACATTTACGCCAGGTTGTAATCGTTCTGTACATAATGTAGATGGAGACACCTAGTTTCCACATTTAAAAAAAATTAATTTAAAAAAAAAACGAAGGAGATCAAATTTATAACTGAATGCTTTTAGTAACATCCTGTACGACTAAAGAAAAATTGATCAACTAATACGATTTTTTGAACAATATTATTCACAAAAGCTAATATGAAGTTTAAAAATACTTTTTAAAACCCGTTCCCGAAGGCGCTGTTTTTCAGTATTTCGATTCTAATGAGAAAGGTTCCTTAACTAAATTCTGACTTAGATTTTCTTATCTAAAAAATTTTTAAACAACCAAAACTGGTTATTAATTTTACTTAATAGTGACATACATTTATTTTGTAATGATGGTAGATTATGAGTCACGTCATAGGCGGCTGGTGCACCAAAAAAGTGTGTGTGGCGGGGGGGGGGGGGGGGGCAAAAGAATTGCGTGTGCGGGGGGGGGGTTAGGAAGCAGAACATCTAAAGCTTTTTTTTTTTTGTGCAGAATTTGACTATATTATTAGATTTTGACTAGGGATGCACCGATAAGCAAATTTGGCCGATTACCGATTAATCAGAAAAGCCGAATTTTATCACCATTATTATTTTTAAAACTATTACTTTCCAAATCACTCATTTTTCCTTTCACAATTTTGCTTTTAGAAATACTTGCTAATTTATTTCTGATAGAGGACATATTTATCTCTATTTTCCTACTTTTCTCAAAATTTCATCTAATTTCATTGAGTCAATTTCCATGCATGAAAACTAAAAAAAAAGTTACTAATTTATTTTTCTCTATTTTCCTAATTTCCTCAAAATTTCATCAAGTTTCATTGAGTCAATTTCCATACATGAAAATTAAAAGGAAAAGTTGTTGATGAATTTCTGAGACGATTCATTTTTCTCTATTTTCCTCAATTTTCTCAAAATTTCATCAAATTTCACTGACTCGATTTCCATACATAAAAATTAAAAAAAAAAAAAGTTACTATTTATTTCTGAGAGACGGTTTTTTTTCTGTATTTCCCTAATTTTCTCAAAATTTCATAAATTTTTACTGAGCCAATTTCCATACATGAGAATTTGAAAAAAAAAGAAAAGAAAAAAAAATTGGGATTCTGCTGTAGTGACTACATGTTAGAGAAAACTGCATTTATTTACTTACAAATTTGTCTAACATTCATTTACAAATTTATTTATCAGTTTCTCATTGAAGTTATACATTAAAAAATGAACATTAAAAAAATATTTTTTTTTTACCGATTAATCGGCCAAGTTTAGCCCATTATAAATAGTTGCAAAGTAGCCGATTAATCGGTGCATCCCTAAATTTAACATCACTTATTAAATGACAAATTAAAAAATACTGAATATGGGATCAAAAATCAAGACGGATGTATAGCGTAGGCGTCACCCTTTCCTAAATTCCACTCTTATGAAATAACCTGATAAATGTCGATTTTTTAGAATTTTCAGCATTCTTTTTCGTCAAATAAATCTATCCATACTGTAAAAAATTAATGTTGTTTTTACAGTATAATACAGTACAGAACCTTTTATCCGGGAACCAAAATATCGGGAAACCAGAAAACCGGCAACATTTTGTCGATTTTTCCACCACTTTTTAAAATACGCATTTTTGGCAATTTCTAAAAAATGAAGAGCTTTTTTTTTCTTTTGAAAGACCTAAATGGGAATATGAACTGTTTCTTCATAAATACCATATATATGGCATATAGCTCAGAAATTTTTAATATTGTAATATCTATAAGCACTTCTTGATCGTTTTCTCTTCAGATTTTAAGATGCATTACTATTTGTTATCATAACTTGGGTTTTATAAACAATTGGCAAATATCGCTTCGTATAGCGATCCAGAAAACCGGGAAAATCAGTTATCCGGAATAGCTTTGGTCCCAAACATCCCGGATAATGGGTTCTCTACTGTACAGCTAATTTTACAGTAATAAACTAAAATTGCCAATTTTACAATTTTAAACTGGAACCTCTGCTGCCAGTATTATACTGTTGTTTTTACAGCATAATACAGCTAAATTTTACGGCAATAAACTGTAAAATTGCTGCTTTACAGTAATATACTGTAAAATTACTAATTTTACATTTTATTAGTGCTCATTTTACAGTTTTAAACTGAAACCTCTGCTGCCAATATTATACTGTAAAATAACAATTTAATTTTTGCAGTGTATGAGTCACGTGATCTGGGATACAGATATAGTTTCCTAAACTGAAATATTCAAAACCAAAGGATCTGATGTACACAAGACCCAACGGTATAAGATCCGGTCGAATGTCAAGTCCAATGGACATAAGATCCATCGTTAGAAAATCTCATTTTTGAAACCCGCAGGACATACTCACTGCGAAAAATGAACTGTTGTTTTTACAGTATGATACTGGCACCCGAGGTTTCAATTTAAAACTAAAGTGCACAGTAAAAGACTGTAAAACTAGCAATTTTACAGTTTCTTATTGTAAAAGTAGCAATTTCAGTTTGTTGCAGTAAAATTTAGTTGCATTATACTGTAAAAACAACAGTATAATACTGGCAGCAGAGTTTCCAGTTTAGAGCTGTAAAATGCACGGCAATAAACATTAAAATGAACAATTTTGCAGTTTATGACTAGTAAAATTAACAATGTTACAGTTTAGTTCTGTAAAATAAGCAATTTTACAGTTTATTAGCGTAAAATAAGCAAGTTTTACAGTTTATTACTATAAAATTAGTTGCATTATAATGTAAAAACAACATTTATTTTTACAGTGTATTTAAATGTATTTGTTCATAGTTCATAGTATATTATCATTTTCGCTTTTTTTTTCTGAGCAATCAAGTTTGCTTATTTATTTCACTTTGCCATGGCATGGAGTACTGCATTTGCTATGTGATTGGTAAATTGCGAGCCATATGACTCAATGATTTATGTTATCAGCCAACAAAAGTTTGAAACATTTTAGCTTTTTCTTTTTTTATGAGTGGGGTTGAGGGAAAAACTCAATGTTTTTTTCTGTCCATGAATTTTTTTTATTTGATTATAAAAAATATTTTTGATCAAATGAGTGAAAGATGAAAAATGAATGAATAAATGAATAAATAATGAAACAATAAACGAATAAATAAATACATTAGTATATGATAAAAATATTACTGAGTGCATGAAACAGCAGATAAATATGTAAATAAGTGAGTGTATGAATAAGTAAGTGAAATAATGAGCGAAGGAATGTAAATTAATTATTTAATAAGTGATTTAATAAACAAATGAGTAAGTTCACGAAGTTAACTGTTTCATTTTTCTCCGAGTTTACTTGATAAGCCATACGAAACATTTGAAATCAAAACATGCCTAATATTAGCTCTCCACTAGACATCAGTTGATATGAATTAATACTTAAAATGTTAATTACAAAATTAAAATTTTTTCATACAAAAATTATTTTTCATAAACTGCAAAATATTGAATATGTGTACTATACAGTCAATTAACCCATTAATGCCTATCGTAGCTTTTTAGGGACGGTCCGAAAAAGGGTCTGAATTTTCCAAAAATGAACATTTCGACCAAATAATAGTGTTCAATTAGTACCTTTGTATTGTTTCAATTCGTGATAAACAGATTGCAGCATATAGCCATTGTAAAGTGTGTTCTGTAGCAGTTTTAATATGATCTTTATCAAAAATTACATCATTCACAATCTGAAGAAAAAAAGCTAAGTTTTCAAAGTTATTTCCAGCTTCTCAGTTTATGTTAAATGCTGATTTTATTTCTTCTTATAAAATGTCTTTTTAAATACTATATCGTAGGCAGAAAAAATTTTTAGTAAGATAAGTATGTACCCTCTGGGGTCTATCGTAACTTTTAAGGGGCGATTTTTCTTTCCTTAATAAAAAATTATTTTTTACATGATATTTTTTTTTCAATTATTTTTCCTGTCCATTAAACACTGTTTGTAACCAGTATACAAAATATCTTTGGAAAAAAAATGTCAGGCATTAATGGGTTAATGTATCTTAGTGTGTATCTATTTCAGTTTAAAACATTTTAATTTTTGTCAAAAAAATTTAATATTACATTAAAAATTTTTTTTAAAGTTTTAGAATTTGTCGCTTGACTAGTTTCTGAAGTAGGGGGGGGGGGGTTCAGTTATCTGAAGTTATTTTGAAATTTCGCTGAGCCTCAGTGAAGACTTCACAGCTCCCCGAGGAGCCAGGCGGGCTCTGATTTTGAAATTGGTTTATCTCTGACGAGTTAATCCGCACACAAAGCAACGTATTACCTCAATTTTCATTCATTTATGTGTTGGGGCCTGCGTGAAATAGTTCTTATATGCAATTCACAAAGCTGAAGAAAATTTTAGTTCCATTGCTTTAGAGACTTTTTGTTCACTTTGATGAAGCAGCAGTTATAATTTTAAATGTTTACTACCTCGAACACAACTTAGTGCATGTACCATGAACCATGTGAAAGAAGAATACGGTTGAAAATCTTTCAGAAAAAGAAAACCATAACCAATGAATATGGAAAGGCATGTTTTAATAGTGAAATTGACATTGCTTTTCTCAAGAAGCTACAGTAGAAATCGTGCGCATTTGGAACAAGAAAAGCGGAGTTAATAGAAAAACCAGTTCTTTTCCACCTGCCTTGTAGACGGGCGTTAAAAATATCAGCTGCTTTCCATTATGTTACAATTGTCTCAAGAAAAATAAAAATCAATAAATAAATAAAAGTGTTGTGAGATGAAGTACTTGAATTCAAAATTTATGCATAAAAGGATAAATAAAACAGATTTTATGTGTGTATTTGTCAGTCACTTCCTGGCGAGAGGAAAAAGTCCAAACGTACGAAATTTTGATGCAGGTACCTTGTTTCAGGTGCTGATACACATCGAAGCACTTTTCCTACGGTGAAATTTATTCTTTTTTTTTCTCAATTCCAATTTTAAACAAAAATTTATAAATTTGGGAATATGTCCCAAATTTTTCGCAGCATGCTAATGCTGCGAAAAATATTTTTTATATACCTATGTTACTAATCTTAAACTTTTGGAAAATATTCTATAAAATGCAGATTACGTAAAGCGTAAAACATGTTCAGAATCTTGAAGTTGAAATTAAGCATATAAAAAATTGTTTAAGGTAACCGAATACATTTGGAGCCTACTTTTAGAAAAAAATTAGCTCAAAAACAAAGTAATCACATCTTTATGATGTAGTTTTAGTGAACAATAACAATGAAAAAATTCGTTATTGTTTTTTTAAAATTCTTTTAAAGCATTTTATAACTTGATAAGATTTTTTCAGAAACCTTGCCAATATTTTACCGTAATGGAATGAAAATACCCACTCCCCCCACCTTAAAAGAAAACAGTTATCAAAATGATTTTTCAATCTGAACTTTGATATCTTTACCATGCAGTATAGGTGCGTAAAAATAAAAATTTACTAGAATTATAAACTGCAACTGTTTTGTAAAGTCAAAAAAATATTTATTTAACACTGCAAAAGACAAAAACCCATACAAAAACTGCAATTTCAATTTCAATCTGTTCTTCAAGTTCTCCCCTCTCCTCTCTTCGAAAACTGAACATGGCTTCTGTAACAGAAAAATTTCCAAGGGGGTTCTTAAATGTCATCCTCCTAGTACCATTGGTTTTAACACATATCGCCAATTCTAATATGATATTTTATATGCAAATAAGGACTATTCTGACCAAGTCTTCAACCCCAAGAAAGTAAATTGTGGCTGAGTTACTGCCTGGAACGAAGTTAAAAATCGTCTAAATCTTCTCGGAACTGCGAAGGCTATTCACGTAGAAGTGTATTAAATAAGAATTAAAAAAAAAAAAAAAAAAACACACACACACACACAAGTGTGTTTAAATCTGAATTATTTTTTTCTTTTTTTTATTTAACGAATTTTCATTATCAGAACCAGACTGAAAAATACCCTGTATTTTTGAGTAAGTACAGCTTAAAAATGCATTTTCTTTTGTATAAGCAATTGAAAGGATCGTTTGTTGGACGCGCTTTCAGCAAGATTATTAAAGAATGATTGTTGACAATGCACTCTTTTTCATTTATTTTGATGCCTGCTGTGGCAGGTTTACAGGTTCGGGGGTCCGTCGCAATGCATTTTTCGAGGGTTCTTTGTCTATCACAAAATTGTGTAAAGCAGTTATCATATACTGTTACATATCATCAGTTTTGTTTCCCCTTCAGTGCACTTAAAGTCAATTGTCCCCTCGCAATTGTGGGATTTGCGACAATGTAAATTCGCCACTGGATGCTCATATAAAATACTTGTCATACACACAGTGGCGAATTTTCCATATCGCAACTGTCGCAATTGTGAGAATCCCTCATGACATAGGCGCCTCGAAGGCAAGAACGTATTTAAAGGGGGGGTCCAGGGGGTCCGGACCCCCCCCCAAACCGGATGTCTTTTATCACAGTTCTCATCACTTACCTCAAAAAACCGTAACCAAGACAGAAGGTGCTTTTTTCCTTTCAATATTTCCATTAATTGAAAAGTTTTTAACTTCCAAGTCAATTCAGAACGCGAGAACCTCCAAATGATTCTGCAGATTTTCTGCAGTATCTTCAAATTAATGAAGAAATTTCACAGAAATCTGCAAAATTTCTGCAGATTTCATGTAGAAATTTGTTAAATAATCAAATTTTCCTGCGAAAATGCCGAGTTTGAGTCAAATCAGCGTCATTTACGGGAAAATTAGATCTACTTCTAAGTAAAACCTGTGCAGAAAATTTAGATTTTTTAAAAAAATTTGACGATTTCATATTACTAAAAAACCATGTACGTAGCTTATATCTATTTATGTATGTAAGTCAGTATAACTGTTCCCGAACGCCAGTGAAATGATCATCGAACGAGATATCGATAAATTCGTAATTTTTTAGGCCTTGTGTTCGACTAATTTACATAATTTTACGATTTTAATTAGCGGGCATAATCAATTATATCTATATATTTTTGTATAAGCCGTCTTTTTTCTCCCACCGTTTTTTTCGAAATTTCGGATTCTGCTTCGCAAGTGGTGAATAATTTCTCCAATTAAACTGTGTTTGTTCAAGCTTTTAAATGAAAAAATTAGAAAATGGTAAGTTTGGAGATTCTATTTCGTATTGTCGAAAGAATTTTATAAACTTAAATAAAGAAAATTAATTCAATGTTTGAAAGTAAAACCTTGCAAATATTATCGTCCAGAGCATAGTTGAATTTTGTATGAAGTCTTGTTCAAATCGAACAAGGGTTTAGAATTACATTATAATAGAATTCATACAGCTGTGCATTCGATTCTATAGATACAGTAGAGAACCAATCATCCGGGATGTTTGGGACCACAGCTATCCCGGATAACTGAATTTCCCGGTTTTCTGGATCGCTACGAAGCGATATTTGCCAATTGTTTATAAAACCCAAGTTATGATAACAAATAGTAAAATGCATCTTAAAATCTGAAGAGAAAACGATCAAGAAGTGCTTATAGATATTACAATATTAAAAATTTCTGAGCTACATGCCACTTATATGGTATTTATGAAGAAACAGTTCATATTCATTTAGGTCTTTCAAAAGAAAAAAAAAAGCTCTTCATTTTTTAGAAATTGCCAAAAATGCGTATTTTAAAAAGTGGCGGAAAAATCGACAAAATGTTGCCGGTTTTCTGGTTTCCCGGTATTTTGGTTCCCGGATAAAAGGTTCTGTACTGCAGTTAGTTGGGGAGGCGGCGGGGGGGGGGTGGCAACAAAATGAACATAAATATATACATTTTTTTAAAATATATTACCAAGTTTAATATTTTGTTGAAGTATTAGCAACATTTTTCCTAATAATTCCTGGAAAAGTATTTGTCTTCTGATTTTCTTTTATTGTGAAATTTTTCTTCGAAGGAATTATATAGCACTCTTTTTCGAAGCATAAACATAAATGTTTCAGCGAATGAAATGAGATATGATGATTTTTTTTTTCTTCACACTTAGAATTTTTGTATGGATGACTGTTATCAATTGCCAAAAATTAATTTACTACCGCATTTTTTAAAATCAATTATACTTAATTGCATTATCAATTTTAATTAATTAATTACATTTTAAGTTAAACATAATATATTAATAATTATTATAGTTTTAATTTAATTAGTGCTAATGTAACAAACAATTGATACTTCTGATTTATCTTTCGTGACCTTGGACCCCCCCCCCCTAAACAAAGTTCTGGATACGTGCTTGCTCGAAGGCACACTAAAAAAATTGTGTAACCTTTCTCTGTAAAAGCGGGGACGGCATAGCTGCCTTCAATACAGTGAACTTAACTGCATGAAACTTAACTGATAAAACTGGTGTAACGTTAAACATCGCTCATAACGTCACACTAATTTTGTCAGTTAAGTTACTCCATTGCATTGGACACAGCTATCATGCCATCGTTTTTAAGGAGTAAGGTAAAACAATTTTTTTTAATGAAAAGACAAAATGGCATATGAAAAATATCTCACGTCGTTCCGTTCGTCCCATTGAAGCGGGCCCCCTGACCTGTAAATTCACCACTGCATAAGCAAGTGGCAGCATTTAAATAAAATATAATTAAGAGTTTCAGAACAATATTACTTAACAAAGAGACAAGAATTCAGAATAATTTTTCCGTCTTAATTCTTTATAGTTTAGGTGCACATTAAAAATTTAATAGTTATAGATAAAATTGAAAGAGAACATTAGCTTTAATAGTAGATTATTTATTCATTACTCAATTAATGGCGGTAAAAAAATCAAAAGCTACTTTTATGGTTTTTGACTGAGGTAAAAGCTGAAAAATAGTAAGGATGTAAAAGGGCGGAGTTAGTTACCTGCTTCCGTTCCAAACTAGCTTGAGAGAATGAGAATTTCACGTTGACTTTTATGAGACTTCGACTTGGCACCTTCCATGATCAAACGACATGCATTATAATATTAGTATAATTTATCACAAATGACGTAAAAGGGAGGCGTTATAATTACTTGACTTCAGCTCTGGTTTCAGCAAAAAAAAAAAAAGAGATTTTGCAATTTGGTATTCAAACTTGACATTTTCTTAAGTAATCAATATTGCACTACCAGTTGAAAAGTTTATGTAACTAAAAATTGAATATTAATGCTCATTGATTTCATAACTTCATCTGAACGCGTAAAAAATATATTAAAGAGCACTGTGGATATAACATTAAAATAAATAAATAAATAAATGAAACCCGCTCACCCTAAGCACTATATTCACACTTGTCGACCGAAACTCAAGCATAACTACGATAGTTATTTAAACTTAAAGTTAGTTCTGAAATCTTGGATTCATTCATTATTTTCAAGTTAGTGACACGCGCAGTCAACGCGTAACTGGTTTATTGATCAGTCATTTATATAAGTAAACAATTGCGTGATGTTGTTCATTGAGCTTAATGCTTCGAATTGCACGCAGAATTCAATTGTTTGAGCCAAAGAAAAAAAAGTACTGAGAAGACTTCAAGATGAAAAACATGTAAACAAATAAAAAATTGCAGAATAGTGTTAAATGCTGTATGTGTAAATAGGTACAATATTTAGATTTTTTTTAATACACGTATGTACTTGTACATATTGATTTTATTTGTGATTTTCGAATAATGAGATATACTCATAAATTTCAAGGGTGAATTCCAACAGTAGGTCCAATTTGCTGTTTGTAAGATTGAAATTTTAACCTCATTTCATACCAAAACATTAATTACCAATGAATATCACTTTTTATTTTTAACACCTGTTAACTCTTTTCTAAGTACGGGTAATTAATCTAATGTAAAAAAAATAATGTGATTGCGTCATGTTTCTTCAAATGATAAATGAAAAGCAACAAAACTTCTTGTTTTAAATTGCCAATAGCACCCTTAAATCAGCCTATTAAAAAAAAAAACTTTTGATATGGAATGTGGTAGGATGTTAATGCTACGCAGTGAAATTTAAAACTTCACGCATGCACCAGCATTTTGCACGAGTTTCTTAAGTTCTGGGGTTTATCGGTGACTTTGTTGTGAAGGTTCTGTTGGGGTCATTGAGCTTTATTAATAGCTCAGTGGCTGTTGTACATTATTGAGGACATTGCAGAGCGGAGGTAATCATCCAATGCATCCAAAGTGTTGGGTTTTGTTTTGCAACTCTGGTAATTCGAGCACCTCCAAAAGATTTCTCACACCACAATTATAAGGTGCGAAGAAAAGAAATCATAAGGTGTGTACGTGTGATGGTCAGAACTCTTCTCTGATTATTCATGCGGACCACGGCGAGCCATTCATTGTCCTAGGAAATGTTTGTCAAGGCAGCCACGGACATGGAGTGGAGCAAAGACTTCGGATTGCATCCGCAGTGTCCCTTCCGAAGTATACCACAGCAGTACCTCAACATCATTATAACTGCTATGGAAACCACACACTAGTTACTAATTTACTATTACACTAATTTTACTAATTACTAATACCTCTCGTAAATACTGGTGCAATTGTGAAATTTTATGTTTCACTGCGTGGCATTTTCTATCCTGCCGTTACACCATTAACAATACTTGTTTTTGATTTTTATAAAGGCGCTAATTAAGCGAATCGGCCAAAAAAAAAAAAAAAAAATCAAAAAGCTTCTGACACACCAATATTTGCTGAATTTTTATTTAAAAAACTGCCATGAACCCCAAAATAAGCACAATTTTCCCCATATAACCACCTCCACACAACATTGTTTTTTGAAGTGGAAAAGTAAATTATGAATGTGTTTTTGTTGTCAGCGCCAGTAGAGAAGAAAAAAGTTTTAATGTTATTAGTTATCAGGGGGAAAAAAAAAATATTATTCTATATTTCAAAATTGAATTTAAATGTTTCCGCGCCTAGCATGCCCTGAATGGAAACACTCTGGCCTTTTGATGCATTCTTAATTTTTCGGAAGCCGGTAAATAAGCAAATTATATGAAAATGACCAAAGCACTTCGTTACAGAAACGGGGCCTTTGACCCCCTCTCCCACCATTCGATTAGGACGTTGCTAGGACAACGAGGGGCATTTGCCAGAACCACACCTATTCTAGGATCGGTAAGTGCTGAGGCATTTCAAGATAAAATGAAAAGAATATAATTCAACAATTTAATATAGTCCACTGTAGAATAAAAATGAGTAATCCATGTTGGAACATGCTGTTTAAAGGTTGTCAAAGATTACAGATTTATGTGTTCTTAACGCTATTGTTTTATGGCACGGTGCCCATTTATAAACACCGACATCACAAAAGATCTTCTGCTTTAGAAGTATTACATTTCTCTTTCAAGCATTCTCTTTCATTTGTTAAGATTTGTTTGGCCCAAAACACCAATATTCTGAGTGTTGATAATTAACATCAAAGCTCTAGTTATTAATTCATTTTCAGAACATAAATAAAAAAGATTTAATAATTTTTAAAATTATTTTACAAATTAAAGCCAACAAAAAAAAAAACAAAAAAAAATTTTTTAAAGTATATTGGTCATCAAAGCAGGAACTTTTGATAAAAGTAAAGCGATTCTTTCTCAAAAAGTTTTCTGAAACATATGTATGAATTTAAAAGAATAGATTTATAGCTGGATTGCACGAAAAAGATGACTATATTTATGTTTTCTGTCCATTCATGATTTTTTGAATCAGTAATTTAAGCTTGATAAGAAGAAGAGTGATAACTTATCTTTTTCGAAGCATGTACATAAAATAAACTTATCATTTTTGTTATCATCCGAACTAAATCTTTGTTTAATCAGGTGAAAGTATGAAATACCTTTGTAAATGTAACAAGATTACACATAATTTTTCGTCATAAACTTTTTTTTGTCATTTTTTAAAATGATAATGTAAAATGATAACGTAAATGATTCTTTATCGTTAATTTCATTAATGTTTGTAACATGCCAATTAAATCGCATTGTTAACATTGACTGATCATTCAGTTATGGTAAACGCAGAAGCAGCAAATGGACAAAGAATAAAAATATGACGCTTTCGTTTTATTAAGTGAGTTTATTTTTACTTTTAACAACAATTCACATACATTACTTTTCAACTGCATGCATGTACTTTTACCATTTTTACACTTTTAAGAAGCATGCGGCCAAACTTTTTTTTTCCTTTCAAAATGTTTTCCTTTTTTGCAAACAAAATGTTCAGTTAAAATGTCCATAGTGTTGCTAGTTTTGAATCAATTTCTTCAAACTTCCCGATAAAAACAGGACGGAGAATTCTCTCAAAGTTATTTTAATGCAATTATTTTTGCAAAGCATTTTTCAATGAAAATGACTCTACTTCTAGCAGCATATGCAATTATACAGGTGACATTTACATACGGGTGCAATGAATGCTAAAAATCTCTACAGCTCTTTTCATAGAAAAGTTTAGGTTCGTTTAAATTGTCAAGAACAGATTATTTATCATTATGGAGTAAGGTGATAGTTAAAAAAGTATGAATAAGTACTTGAGATGCGAATACGATGTCACTGTTCTTACAAACGTTGTCGATGCACTGAAAGCTAATGCTTGTATAATACATTTTATGTTAGGCGTTTTATGTCGATTATTTTTGATAAAAAAAATGCATGATCTTTATGATCATGCATTTTTTTATTAAAAATAATCGACATAATTCGACGACGAATAGTAAAAAACTAAGCCAACTTTGGCAATTTTACTTACATAAAGAATTAAGTAATGATGAAAGTTGCATGGAAGCATCATTCAGCAATGTTGACTTAACGTCTCATTTTCAACAATTTTCCAAAACATTTTTTAAAAATTGGTTAGCAAAAAAAAAAAAAAAAAAAATATCAGATTTAATGCCGAAAAAATTAACGTAGGGGAAGGGTGGGCATAGTGGCCACTGCGGGCAAAGTGGCCACTTGAAGTTTTCCTCCCTATATAGTGCTGTAGCCTAGCAGCAATAGACTCAATTACTCGCCCGGCAGCCGGTGTTGTTGTGTTATAGTTTGGTTGCCGCTCAAACGCAAACTCACGGAGATATCTCAAATTTTTCACTTTTTCGACCCTCTGATGTTAGGTAAGTGCATCACATGTTTCGCTTTAGTTTATTGTAGGACTAGGTGAAGTAAATTTTACATCAATGGTGCAAAACACTATGTTTCTAGCTTTGAATTCAGACATCTCAACAGCAGATACAACGATGAGTTGTACGTGAAATATTGTGCTTTCGAAAATGGCGCGCTAGAGGGCAAAGTGGCCACAGCCGTGGCCACTTCGATTTTTCGATTCGAAACGTCGATTGTTTTTCTGTGGTGATTGTTACTCGAAATCTAAGGACAACGAAGGCTGGATTAGATGTTCTGGGTGCCTCAAATAGGCTCACGAAGCCTTCACGGGAGGAGAAGTGGAGGACGATGAGTTTATTTGTGATTTATGTAAATATCAGTGATTTCATAGCTTCCCATACTTTTAGTAATGCCTATTTTTGTTTAAAACCCTAATACAATTGTTCTGAGTTCTGAAACAAAATGCGTTTCATTTTTTCCATACTATCTAAGTCTATTTAGGCAGTGGCCACTTTGCCCTAACTAGTGGGCAAAGTGGCCACTTTGACAGCTTTTGGTAAAGTTAAAATTTTGTACAAATAAAGTTTAAAAATCTAGTTGTTTACATTTTTTAATCAGGTTTAAGTAACCATACTAAATGTTGAAGGGGTTTATAAAATGTTTCAATAAAGTTTAGGGGTGGAAAAAAATAGATGTTCCTTAGGGTGGCCGCTATGCCCACCCTTCCCCTATTATTTTTTTTTATTACTAATGTTTTTCTTGCAGAGTGACTAGAAACTATTAAGACCCACGATGAATTGAAGGAGCAAGTGGCTAAAGTTGATATGTGACAATTTTTTTAATTTCTAGAAAAAGCTTTCAAAAAAATGTTGCGTTATATTTTTTAATGGATTTTTCTCAACGGGTATGACGATGTCATATTCTTAGTTACCAACCATTTCTGTTACTTAGGGGATATGATTCTGATGGACTTATCACCATCATCCATGGTAAAAAGTAAGTTTCAAAAATTGTCAAAATTGCCATTTTAAACATTCATTTTAAGTACAACTGTGCCAATTTGTAAGTCATGAAGTTTTGATAGTTTTTATTCTTTATTCAATAACTTTATAGTTCAGAAAGCACCAATAATACATTAAGGAAATCGACAGTACTTGTCAAATCAATCCAACCTTAATGGCGGATTTAGGGAGAGATCTCCAGGTGCGTGCCTTCTTCCACCTTACGTGATTAAAAAAAAAGTCTCATTATTGCTTTTACCCTCTATAGAAAATGAAACTGTTTAGGTGTTGCGTAGAAAATCACGAAATATTTTTTCATGAATCAAAATTTATGAATGGTTTAAACAGATATTTGGTGAATTCTGAGTGTGGCATTCTTACTTCCTTTAGTCGTTTAAGGAAGCAAGAGCTCAAAAAATCCGATAATTCGAGGAGGAAAAAAACTGCTGACTTTTTAAAAGAATCATCAAATAACTTCTTCAAACGTAGCTACATAGTTTAGAAATGTTGCAGTCACTGAAAGAATGAAGGGAAACTTCTTTCTGCAGTTGATGCTTTGGGCAGCCGAATGGAACTAGAGTGGCAGGCAGACCGGAAATCCATTGGAAGGTATCCAAAATAATCCAATATTTTGACTCTTCAATTGACGAGACATGATTTTCGGTATAGAGTTGCTTCATGCTGTTACTGTTACAGCGTGACGCTCGCGAATCATTCAGAGGGTTTAACGAAGTTTTTAGTCAATGCGAAGAATTAAAATGATCTCTCAATTGAAGGGTTTGGGAGATGAAGGGGTTAAGCAACAAAACAGAAACTGCGAGTAATTGAAGTTCAAATTGTTATTGCAGCAGTTGTTGCAGCTTTTTTGTTTTCTTATTTTGTCGTTAGTGTGTGTATGAATATGAAATCGGTCTAATGATATCTACTTTTTGATGTACCAAGTTTTATTTGCTTACCTATATCTTTTGCTTACCATTGTCCAGAGTGTTCATTTTTCAAAATGTAACTTAGCCCCTTCATCCTTCAAGTTCTTCAATTATGCAAAGATATTGCTAGAGTTTTTTCAATGGAGGATCTAGTGGGGAGTAAGCCCTCCTATATCCGCCTCCCGGACTACCACCTGGATCTTGGGGACAGAAGCGCCTCGATGAGAGGTCACGGGAGGTCAGTGACCTCCCAATAATTTCCGTATTCGGCGTATTTTGCTGATGATTCGGCAATTTGACGACAATATTGTAACATTGAGATTGTTTGTTTTTTTTAGTTTTTAAAACTGTTTTTCGAGCTTGTTTTTTCAGATGCTTAATGTTTTTCCTCACTAAATGTTTTGCATGTACGACACGTGTGCATGCTTGTGTTTTATCATTTGGTAAAATTGGAACTTCATTCTGCAAATTGATAATTTCCCCCCTCCCAAAAATTTTAGTTCGGGGCTCCCCTGCTTGGGGAGTGGCAATTTCTGGCCTTAGATCATTTATTTTCTCTAAGCTTCTGGCGGAGGGCGGGAGGGGATCAAATTCACACTATTTCTGTCCCTCCGGGCAATACTCAATATAAAAGCTTAAAGGAAGATGAGTAAGGGCGGCAGTTTCAAAATTTTCAAACAAAGATCCGACACTGCTTCTTGACATTTTCTAGAGGAGTAAAATTCATTTTGGAAGAGAAAATTGTAAGAAAGTAGTAAAAACAGACCATAATAGTGATCAATTCCATAAAAAAAATGGGAGGGTGGGCTGGTGATGAGAGCTGTGTCGATTTTATAACTTTTGAAATGTTGGACATTTAAAACTAAAAAAAAATTTAAAAACATTCAAATGAAATATTAATAAAATCCAAATTACTTTTATTTCTCTTTTCCCACCGTGCTAAATTTTTCGTTAAGAGACAAAGAGTAACAATATGGTTGACTATATCTTTCAAGTGTATTTTTGATTTTTAATACATGAAATACGCTTTTAGGGGCTTAAAAAATATATCTACGAATTAGATAATATGAAGGATGAGCAGAATTTACGTTAAAAGACGTATGCATATTCATGATTCTTGGTATTATGATATGAAAATGCTTCTAAAACTCAAAATAGTTTGTAAAAAAGGAGGTTTTTTTTTTAATGATATGCCTTTTGTACCAATCCCTTTTCATGTTTTATTTTTCTCTTCAACCTGTTAAAAAAATTTCGATATCAGAGCTAATATTTTGAAAAGTGCCAATTTGAGTCCCAGGTGAATTTTCACTAGTATTTCAATAACTAGTTAAAAAAAATAATTTTCTCCAGAAAGAAGATAAGGTTCTGCTTTCATTTCATCTAATAACATCAGAAAAAAAAAAATTTCTTCAGAAAATATTGTTTTTATACATTAAAAATCAGATCGGTAACGTGTCCCCAATAGCAAAGCTTAGCTTGCAAACAGGTCATGCGCACTTTCTAACTTCCCAAAACAACGCACTTGCACAGAAAACGATTCTATCTCTACGCCTTTGTTAATATTTTACTTCATTTTTGTTTTAATCGATTTCTGATTTTCTAGCCGATGCAAAATAAGCGTGTCCCAAGTTCCGTCGTCAGAGTGGTAACAATAACTTCCGATCTATGTTTAAGCTCCCAAAATCATTTCCTGCACCTATACCACGTGATACTGAGTACCTGGTGGGATGTTTTATCGAATCGTAGTTAAAAATTTGCATTTCTGCATCTAAAATTGTAGGTAAGATTTTTTAAAGTGATTTTATAAAATGTGTGTCATTTAAGTCCTCAGATCGGTAACACGCTCTAAAATGCGCAGTTTTTATTATTTTAAAAATTATTTTATATATAAGTATAGTCCTTTATTGCAAGTGAAAAACCCACGTGTTTGATTTTGGTTTAGTGCGATAGACTCGGAAATAAAAAAAAACTTTGTCAGTTTGTCAGATCGGTAACAGTCACACTGAAAAACAGCGAATATGTTACAGAACTAACTCACACGTTTCAGAATTATAAAAGCAAAAATCTTAGGTTTTAGCCATATATCTGGAATATTTTTGTTCTTAAAAAATGAAAAGCAATGAGTTTTAGTACAATTGATTCATTTGTGGTTTGTATGACCTAACAATAGAAGTTAGTAAAATAAGAAAAATTGACAGTGCAGAAATTAAGTTAATTAATTATTATTTATTTATTTATTTATTTATTTTTTGGTGCTTCAATTTCTCATAACTTCGCTAAATAACTAGATAATTACTAGCATGCTAAATTTGAATTTCTGATCAAGAAATTAAATAACTAGATAATTACTAGCATGCATAATTACTAGCATGCACTAGCATGCATAATTACTAGCATGCATAATAACTAGATAATTACTAGCATGCTAAATTTGAATTTCTGATCAAGAAATTAAATTTCCTGTAACTAATTAAAGAAAAGCAAGCAGCAGAGTTGTGTGTTGAAAAAGTTGAAGTTGTGTGTTGTTTTAAAACAAAACAAATGTTTTATTAGCTTGGATTTGGTAATCTCATAATTTATTTTATCTAAAAACCTTATCGCTCATTTTTATTTCCAAGAAATGCTTTTTTATAATGAAATTTGATTTTTTAGCCTAATATATATATTTTAATATAATTGTCTTAATTCTATGTTAAAAATGCAAGGAAATGATATCATATTTAGAGATGTTAACGAAGACTGAAAGCATAAATTCAAATATGTAGCTCATATTAACATCAGATCTGTAACATTCATCAGATCTGTAACGGCTTAAAAGTGAGTAATCTAAGGAGGGGGTAAATAACTTCCTTGACCTCCCCCCTTTTATTTTCTTGCATTTAGACCCAATTTAGACTTAAAATCCAATATTAGTTTTTTTCTGCAAAAAAATTTTTTTTTCAGAAAACTCCAACTTCAAATTGGCACTTTTCTAAATATTGGCTCATCACCTTTTTGTGAATAAATCTAAAATGCATTGTTAAAAATGCATACATTGAGCTTTTCGTATTTTCATCATTAAAAAATTTGTGTGCATACCGTTGTCGCGTTTACGTAGGAAATATAATGAACCAGCTTAAAACCTGGAGAAACGTATCCACTTCACGGTAACAACAGTTCACATGTCAACCTGCAGTTCACCAAACTGCTTCGAACCAACTCGCTTTTCTCCTATAGTAAGGAGAAGGTTGAAAATTTGAGCTGCAATGATCAAATTTTTTACGTAAGTTATCCCTATTTTCTTCTAGCGGTTGGAAAATTAATGTGAGCATCTTCTGTCAATGTAAATAAATGTGCTCCCATATGCAAAAGGGTGAAAAATCACACTTATTTTCTTTTTCGGAAATTCTAAACAAGTTCCGGAAATCCAAACATTTCCAGACTTAAAGGTTCGGGAGAATACTCCCCGCCTCCACTGCATTCTTTTGTCGGCTTTGATTTGACTGAATTAACAAATTCATGCTTTCCGAATCTTGTTGTAGCATCGAGTAGAATCCACATCTACTCTAAACCCTCTAAGCTAGTTACGCGAAAGGTGCATGGAATTTTATTCGATCCAACTTTAATACCGCTCTTCAACTTAAAACTAAAATGGACGCAACGTCATCTATCCTCGAACATAGTAAGCATTTTTATCTATTCATTATTTTTAAATATAATTTTATTTTTATTTTTTTTTTTATCTGGGACATTCCTTATTAACACATTGTTTAGTTTTAAAATTTTAGCCTTCAAATCGTGAGCCAGTGATTCAGAAATTGTATCAATGCTCACACCATCCATCAAACTCTCAAAGAGTAAAAATAAACTCTTCAGATGTGTCACTCCGCGTAGTGGGCGGGAGGCAGACATAAGAAAGTATCGGTGGCTGATTTTTTAGGATTGTCGCCAAAAATCTACTTGAATCCATCAGAAAAGCTGTCTTTTTCTCATGAGATTTCTCGAAAAAACCGAGATGATTTTTGAGTTTATATAAAACTGGTTTAAACGAAAAAAAAAAAAATTGGTCTTTTGCACATCCAATTCAATACTGCCAGAAGTGAAACATTTTAATATCTGGATTTGTGACGATAATACGGTGCCAAAGTGTTGAACTTAGGCATGAATTGATCAAGTTAAATTCCTTATATGATTAGGGAGACCTAAGCGATACACCTACAGTAGCTCACACTTACCATTTTCAATGAAATATATCTTTTTTCGTTAATTAAAATTAATATTTCAGAATATGTGTTTAATATTGAGATCTATGGTCTATTCTTAACAAAACTACATGAAGTATTTTAAAAATTAAACAAAACTTGAGTTTTAAGAAATTAATAATCAAAAAAGTATCATGAAATTGATCTCACAAAAGTCTTCGTACACTTTAAAGAAATATTTACATATTTAAAAATATTCTAATTTTTCATTGTTTTATCATTTAGTAGATTATTTCTCAGTACCTACAACAGCTTTTAAACGCCTTGGAATAGATTTCGTTTTTTTTTTTTTTGTGATTTTTAAGCGCCTATTCATTCACTCTTCGATCATTATATTGCTTTTAGCTTGCTTTTCGTTTTAACGTTGTATTTTCATTCTAACCTCCAGTTTTCTCCAAATATGTTCCATTGAGTTTAAGGGTGACTTGGATGGTATGTATTTATAAAGTTTTGGACAGTTTTAGAGATACCAAAAGCGAACGTTGAAAGTCGTGTACTTCTTACTTGGTAAGAAAAGCAAGTCGTAGTGCCCAAATTTTGAGCCAAGGCCGACATTTTTAAATTGTGTTATAAAATAGTATTTCATTAAACAGTATGCTTCGTCACTTCATCAATAAATATACAATTTTTAAGTCCTGCTGCTTACACAAGAACATCTGTACCACCTTGTTTAACTGATCCAAGACACACACGCCAGCCAACACATACCTACAGCAATTCGTAATTGCGAAAAACATATAATTTGAATTCAAGGTCTCAAAATTAAAATTATTTTTTCTCAATTCATTTATCTTTTCTTTTCTTTTGTGCTTACCGTGTATTACATTCTCACTCTAAGTTAGTTATTCTAAATCGTATCTCAAATTCTTAGAACTGGCATTCATGAACTCGAAGTCAAATCAGCAGACTTGTGTAAGATTAACACACTTTGTAAAAGTGCAAATCGTGCATTGGCACCGAGGACTCTCTTATTAGAAAGTGGGTGTTAGGACATCCTTGGGATTGCACCTGTCTGCTTCGCTCACTCCATCCATCTCAGCAGAATTTGCCGCTTCCGGGACACGATTCGGCGACCACAGACGTTGATTGAAAAAATGTATCCTTCGAAACACAAATTGAAGAAATGTATTGTTTGGGCTCTTCCACAGATTAAAAAAAAGAATATTTAATTCAAGCTCGAAAATTTTGTGATGTGAAAAATTTTTTTTAGTCGAAACTCATTAGAAAAAGCTCAAAAAAACGAAGTTAAAAAGGATATGTTTATTTCGTCTTTCAAGTGCGAAAAATTTATAGTGACGTCAGCAGTTTTTTGCCTGTGGAAGTAAACGAACATTCCTTTTGAAAATGGTTGTAAGAGATTTGCGAAATTCTTAAATAATGAATTGTTCCATGTTTTTAAGGATTATCCTTATTTTCATACATACTGTCGGCCCCGCTTTATCAGATAACAGATAAACGAATACTCTGCTTAATATACGAATAAAATATCCCTGAATCGAATAAGAAATATCCCGCTAAATCGAATAGTATATCTTGGAATCGACAGTATTCGTTTAAGCGGGGCCGACAGCATATGTAAAAAAAAATGTAGGAAAAATTCTGAACTTTATGACGGAGCAAATAATAGCAGTATGACGTAGCAGCAAGTTAAAGTCAGTTGCACCTATCCAAAATCATGCATGTTATTGTTAACGATTGGCGAAAATCAATCATGAAGCAGAAAACAAATCGTTGAAAAATAGTGAATATTGGTGGAAAAGACTCATTTTTATGTAGAACATGAATATCTCATTACATGAATAGCACAAGTGGTCAAACTTAAAATTTTCGATTTCTTGAGGTTTACTTATAGGGCAGGGGTGGCCAACCTTTTTAGGGAGAGTGCCAGAGAAAAAGCTCATCGTGCCACATTGTATTTTTCCAACGAACAGATTTTTTTTTTTTTAAAGTTAAAAATAGATTTTAAGTTGGCTGACTATGTAATTCTTACTCAAATGAAACATTTCTTCTCGTAAATCTGAGCAATTGAAATCTAAATGATAATAAAGATATTACAAGTCCACACTTAAGAGCTATCGTTAATAAACACTTTTATAGGCTCTGTCAGCTGACTTAGGCTTAAAAAAGAAACAAATGACATCAAACATTTTACTCTAAAAATTAAGCAGTCTGTACTTAATGTGGTTTATGAGTCTATATCTTTTTTTACCAAGGCTTTAATTTTAGGACTAGTTCTTGAGAATCCTAAGAAGTTGAACGTTTTAAGTGCTATCAATTAATATTCAACGGTATTTAGATTTTTCTGCATTCATAACGAAAAATATTTGTTTAGAAGCGTATTTTGAACCAAATCTTCAGCAGCATCAGACGGCTGAAGTGTGTAAATGTGAAGAAAAAAAAATTGTTGGTACAAATTTCCAAATTTCTGTATAACGTGGGTTACTTTCTGTTCTTATATTTGATTACCGATGCAAAAGGTCAGTAATTCCGATTTGGATTTCAGAAGCGAAACAAGTAGTGTCTTGCAGAGAAATAGACAAAGAATATAACAAGATCAGCATTTTTTTTCATGATCCTAAAAATCATCAAACCTAACACTGAATGAATACTTAAAATAGGGGTAAATTTTTCTACATATAGCATTGAAAAATTATTACATTTGTGTTTATACTTTCAGTATTAAATTCAATGTTTTATTCTTTTTTCTCCAAATTAGAAAGAAGTTGAAGTTTCATCATAAAATAATGTAGATGGCCTACACTGGTTTGGGAAACTTTTTTTGTACTATCTTAAATTTAAATTACTTAAACGCCGGATAATAAGAGATGAGCTAAATTCATTTGCTATTCTTCATTCCTAAGTAGCAAGTCCTCATTGCTTTCCTTCCAAACATTTTAAAAAAGACTCCCTAAAATTCTAAAATCTTATGACTATTTATCCTTTGGATAGCTATTGCACATTTCAATGAAGGAGTAACTTGCCATGCTCTCCTCTTTCTCCTGGGAAAAGTTCACAAAACATTCAGAGCTCTAATTCGTAGTTTGTTAATACAGTGAACTCTACAGGGTCACCAGCAGAGAAAAAGTCTCATTCCCTGGCAATGAGTTTGTGATAAATAATTTGATGATACTTTTGAAGTTTTTTTCCCAAATTATTTTCAAGTAATGTAACAAAAACAATTTAAGGATTTTCATTCGTGCAACCATACCGAATTTTGTCCAATCTGATTTCTTAATTTTAGTTGCAGAGTTAACTTTTTATAAAATTTCATCACCCGTAGCTGAAACTATTGCAGATAAAAAAAATACATTCTGCAACATCAAAAGTTTCATTCGTGTCAAACGCAAATATGCTTTACAAAGCATTGACTGTAGCGTTTCAGCTTTTGTTGGATGTCCAAATATAACGTTAAGTACTTTGCAATATTGTAGTTTAGACAATTTGTAAGATAGCCTCCTGACACTTAATCCTCACAATATCATTATATTTATCAGTTTAAGGATTTTAGTTTTTTTCAATATTTTTGCGATCGACATTTTTTCCTCAAATTTGGAATTTTTTCAAAAAGTCTTCGCGTGCCACTATTACAGGTCTGCCGTGCCACATTGTGGCACGCGTGCCGCGGGTTGGCCACCACTGTTATAGGGAGAGAAAAATTAAACTAAGTAATAAGTAAAAGCCAAAACGTATCTTAAAAATAAAACAAAAATAAGTGAAATGCTAAAAGGTAGTTGAAAATAGATAATTTTTTGAGTTGGTCTCTAGATTTCTAGCTTTGCTTTAAGGGCTTTTGGAGCCTCGACATAGATGAATTTAAGTTGAACAATCACTCAAAAATATTTTTCTATCATATTCACTATCTTTCTGAAATTTAGCTTAATGAGTTGTTGTAACACACATTATTTTCTTCTACGTACTTGAACTAAAGTTTTTTTTTTTTTTTTTTTTTTTTAAAGGCTGGGGGAAGGGCAAAAATACTTTTTCTTTGCACGACAAAAAAAAAAAAAAAAAAAAGCATTCCCTTAATTTTTTTCGGCATGTTCACAATTTTTTCGCGTTTTAAGATTAACTCCTCGCTACATACCAGAAAATTTAATGAACTTCAAGAGATTTTTAGGTAGTTTTACCATTTTAGACTTTTTGAAACTTAGTTCATGATTTAAGGTGATTTCACGTAGAAGTCTGCTTACGTAGAAATGGTATGGTAAGTAAACAGTATTTACTAAAACCGATATCATAAAGAAGTTTTCGAAATGCTTCAAATAAACATCAAAGACGTTTCGATTTTTTAAAAAATTTTTTAGTGACGTTTCAAAACTATTAATTGCTCAAATAATTGAAAGGCTTGGGAGATGAAGGGGTTATGTGACAAAACCGAAATTGCGAGTAATTAAAGTTTATTGTTGCAGCTTTTTTGTTCTGGTTTGTCGATAATTGAGAGTATGAAATTAGTCTAATGACATCTACTGTTTGATGTACCAAGTTTTATTTGCTTACTTGTATCCATTGCTTACCATTGTCCAGTGTGTATTTTCAAAAAATGCAACATAGCCCATTCATCCACCAACCTATTCAATTATTTTTTATCCAAACGAGGACAATTTTTAACCATATTAAACGGCCACAAAACATTCAAGGTAAAATGGTTCACTTGATTAAAGCTTTTAAATTAAACTTCCTGTTCCAATAAAGTTATTTTCATCGTTTCAGGCGTGGCAGGTATGGCAGCTATCGTCGAGGGCGAGTCGCCTGCAAACCCTCCGAATGAAAACAGCACCACCAATGAAGGTTCGGCCATAGACGGACCTTCCTTCACTGACCAATTCAAACTTTTTGCCAAGTTCGGAGACAGCAAGAGTACGGGCGAAGCCATCACTTTGTCTAACAGCGACAAATGGATGAAGCAGGCCAAAGTCATTGACAAAAAAATCACTACCACAGATACGGGCATCTACTACAAGATGGTGGCTAAGTAAGATTTTTCTCCAACTTTTCACACGCTTGTTGTTTTTTGGATGTGTATAGTGTGTTTCAGCTCTTTACGTGTTTCGGTGGAATGAAGCAAGAAATAGATCCAGATAAAATGAGCTGAGTTCGTTTTACCGCATTATATCGTTAGAAATGTATTTCATAAAGAATATGGCAAGAATTAGACAAATAAATCATGCTGTATAAATTATACATTGATCACACTTCATCCTAAAAGCAACAATTACAGCTTATCTGAAATTTTATTGTTCATAGTAATGTATTATTATCTCTGCTTCCCGTTTAGCGAAGAACTTCTGTGTAATGCTTTTTCCATTGTTCTCATAGTCCAGCTAGATGGACAGACCACTGAAGAAAAAGCAGAAATGTTAAAATAGTTTAGCTCCTTAGCATCATGCACCAGTCTTATTATTTAACTTTCACTTTATTTTGATACCGTCTTTTATAGTCAAATACGTTTTTGATGTTTCACAACGCAAATGTACGGCTGATAAATAAACTCTGCTGTTTTTTTTTTTTTTTTTCAAAAAGAATATCAATGAAAGTCTGTAATTGAGCGCCCAGACTCACCCATCTAATTGCCTTAATTGCTTAAGTTCTTTTTACTCTACTTGCTGCTCGATAAACAAACACAGCGTGAGTTGATGAGTCAGGAGAAGGGTGAGCGATGCCCTAGACAAACCGTGGGGGGCATGGGTCCCTATTTTCCATCTCATTTCTTGTGGATTTCTAATCTAGATTTCATTTGACAAAGAGCAATGAGGTTTTGATAGGTTTGGACGAGAGAAATAATGATCGAGAAATGGTCAATCACTTTTTGAATGAAATATAATTGGAAATTATAAATGATTTATAAGATCTGATTAAAATCTTCTCTCCTTCTTCTCTATAGCTGATTTCCTTTTCACCTTATTTATTTATTTATTTTCTAAGGAAGTTTCAGTTATTTAACTGAAAAGGTAACATACTAAATTCTGTCATAAGATAGAAAACCTGAACTTTTAGTGGAAGTAATTAAAATAATAGTTTTTAAATCAGCTCAATTAGATAGCAAAAAGACTGTATTTATATGCTCCAGAGGGAATATATTAAAAATTGAATATTAAAAATTGTTATAAAATTCCACTTTTTTTTTTTTTTTTTTAAATATAGCACAGTGCATTTTCTACACATCGTGATAGTATTTTAGTTAATCGATCATTTCGGAAACTTTAAAGCTGTATTTAGAGCTGAATTTGCAAGGGAACTCAGCTTCTGTACCAACTTTGAACTTCAAATGAAGTTTTACACGTTAGACGGAATTCAGGTTATTTGCTTATAAAGGAAAGTTTCAAAACGTACACTACAAAAAATAAATGTTGTTTTAACAGTATAATACAGCTAATTTTGTAGTAATTTTACAGCAATAAACTGTAACTTGCTAATTTACAGTTTATTACTGTGCATTTTACAGTTTTGAACTGAAACCTCTACGGCCAGTATTATATTGTTGCTTTTACAGTATAATGCAGCTAATTTTATGTTAATAAATTAAAATTGCTAATTTTACAGTAATGCACTGTAAAATTGCTAATTTTAGCTTATTACTGTGCATTTTATAGTTTTAATGCTTCCAGTATTCTACTGCACAAACAACAGTTTATTTTTCGCATTGTATATATTTCCCGTATTTCTTTTGTTGGAAATTAAATCCTGGGTAAAATTCGGATTTAAAGGTCAAGTCTAAATCTAATTTCATCTACGTTCTTGTAGAAAATGAAAGAGAGAGAGAGAGAGAGAAACGTTGCAGCACCAGTGGTACCCCCTCAAGAGTGCCACTCGACTCCCTATGGCACCCCTCAAGAAGCAACCTTGAGAGAGTGCCGCTGTTGTTACAACGCTTCACCTTTGAAGGTGCCGTGCGCAACTTGCAGTTTTAATAGCGTGTTAAAATATGAAGGAGGTAGAGAGATTGTAACCGAAAGTTATTTTGTCAGATGATTTGAAAGAAAACATTTGATAGGCTTTCGAATCTGCATTATTAACATTAGAAAAAAAAATTTAATCAAATACCCATTTCATTACGGCATCCTTTATTGTTTGTCTTATTTGTAGCTTTTCATCCTTTCTACTTCTAGTAAACTGTTAATCCAGTTAACTTGGTTTAGCTTTTCCTAAAAAAGACGAGGCTGACCTTCACGCTTGGCTTGCTTCATATTTCTATTCTTGAAGCTGATGGTATAAATAGATGCTACAACTTATATTATCAGTGAAAATAGCGTATTTCCTTCCGTAAAACGTGTTTTTAAGGCTGTTTCTACGTTCTTTATGGTTGAAAAAATCATCAGCTTGAAATGTGGATGTAGGAAAGAGGGAGAAAGAAGAACTAAGGTGAAATTTGAAAGACCTTTGAAAATCATAATATTTTTCTAAAATTTTTTAGTTTTGATTTAGATTTTCCTTTTTTTTTCTTTTCGCAACAAGATGAAGTTGAAAAAATTACGATGTGGCAAAAAAATTTCTCCGCTTTATAGTTCATGTGATTTTCTTATTAAACATTTTTATATAATTTACTTGCTTAGAAGTCCTATTTAAAATGTCTTCATTCTATATCAAATCGTTTTTTTTTTAATCGATGGAAAATTAGTTCTTAAATAATTTTAAGAAGCACAACAATGGCTTGCCAATAACTTCTGAAACAAATGTAGCTGAAAAGTGTATGTGTGTATAAGTGCGCGTATGTAATGAGATTGCGTGCATGCATTGTAAAAAAGGAATGTTGTTTTTACAGTATAATATAGCTACTTTTATAGTAATAAACAGTAAAAATGGCTAATTTTACGGTAATAAACTGTTAAATCTCTAATTTACAGTACTAAACTGTAAAACTGAGAATTTTCCAGTATTAAACTGTAAAATTGCTAATTTTACAGTTCATTACCGTGCATTTTACAGTTTTAAACTGGAACCTCTGCTGCCAGTATTATACTGTTTTTTGCAGTATAATACAGCTAAATTTTACGACAATAAACTGTAAAATTGCTAACTTTACCGTAAGAAACTAAAATTGCTAATTTTACAGTTTATTACTGTACATTTTCCAGTTTTAAATTGGAACCTCGGCTGCCAATATTATACTCTAAAAACAATAGTTCATTTTTGCAGTGCGTAATGAGTGTGCATGTATGTAATGAGCTGCTGCGACATAGCAGCATGTACAGAAACTAATTCCTATCACATTCATCTACTTTTAGGGCAAAAAAGTCGTTGCCCATTAAGGAATATGAGCAATTTCTGGAGACATTAGCGAAGAATAAAAAGGCAGACGTTTCTGAAATGAAGCAAAAGATGGCTTCGTGTGGTCCACCAGCGACATCGAAAACGACGGTAAGTAGAACCACTTTTTTTTTTTTTTTTTTTTTTTTAATTTTACTTAATCGCCCTTTCCAGTTGGATTCAGTAATTAAAAAAAAAAAAAAAAACATTTGAAAAAGTTATAGATAAGGACCCTCCTGCCTCTTACGAAAAAAGAAAAAAGAGGCAAAAAGTTAATTGTTGCTTAGTTACTTCATTTGTTTTTTTTTTTTTTTAAATGTGATAACTAAAAAAACGAGTGGAGACAAATATTTTTTTTTTTCTACTCGCTCCAAGTGACTAGAAACATTTCCAAATCTCGATCTTGAAGCACTAAGGATGCAAATCCTCATTAAAAATAAATTCTGTAAAAGTAGTTTCTTTGTCAGCGCAGTGTTAATACAGAGAAAACAATCTGCAGTTGCTGTACGGCAATGTCGGATCAAAAGACATTGCATCTCAAAACGAAAAATTACGGCGTCTGATAAAGAGGAAATGCAGTTGTTTTCATAATGAATGATAACATGGGTTTTCTTTACTAGGAAAATATATTAAAAATTTCTTTCTTTTATTCATCTTCATTACTTACACTTACCTAAACTCTTTCATTTTCCTACAATTTCTGAACATGCTTCAAAATCAAGCCTCTCTTTTGACTTAGAGAAATTTAGTAATGAATCTGTGTGCATCTGTTTTTGTAGTTTTTCACTATATCGAGTTTATGCCTTTTGTCTTCGCTTCTCCTCGGAAAAACTGGAAAAGACGTGGCTGCTCAAAATGTATGATAAAAAATAAAACAATAATCATGCTATAATAAAATAATAAAACAGTATGTCAGGGCCCACGCAAGGGGAAAAATTACGGCGTATTTCTCACTTTGACTAAAATTTTAAGAGGGATTTTTAAAGCTCAAATAGGAGGATTTTTTTTCAGTTTATTAATTGAATATTTTTGATCAATATTTATTTCACAAAATATTTGCCTATCAAGCAGCACAAAATTTATTTAATGAGCATAGCATCGAAAGAGAACGCTTCATTTGTTTGCTGGAATAAAGGTGCATCTCGTTATGTTAGCGATGTTGACAAACATTTTGTTTAAAGAAAAATTTGTCTCATAGGCGCGATTATTTAAAAAAAAAAATCAATTCTTTACTTTATAGTATGCTATCTCAATTGCTATAAAAAGATATCGTTGCCTCAAAAAACTAGCTGTCGTGGCCGTCACGAAACTTTCTTCTATATCTATCTTATGAATTCCAGTTACAAAATAAAATACGTACTCGCCCGAATAATTGGAAACAGCTCCAATTTCCCAATTATCGTAATAACCCTGCAAATGCAGAATCAATGAGCGAAATTGGAAATCATTGCAAAAGCCTTGTTTAGATTAATTGCAAACATTTTATTTGTTAGTAAAAAGAAATTGGCAACAGTTAAAAATTTCAAATCATTGAAAGTTTTCAGCTGTTTTGATAATTAAATAGAGTAAAAGCGATTTTTTAATGAATTGATTTTTCGCATTGTTGACTAAGCGCAAAAATCACCCCACCCTCCTCCTGGGGCGATTGGCGCCAAAATTTAATCGATGCTTGCTTCCTTATTGGGTTAGTGTTATTCCAAGTTTCATTCAAATCTCTTCAATATTTCTCGAGATACAGTAGGTGCAATGACAAAATAAGCACTTTTGATTGCTCCACCCCCCTTTGAGATATTGACACACAAATTGAATCAGCGATTGTACTCAATAGGGTCTACCTATGGACCAATTTTCGTTTGATTCCGCCTGTTACTTCCTGAGATATAGCAATCACCCCCGCGCAGAACACGTGCGATTTCTCCATCCCCCTTCAAGATACTGACACACAAATTGAATCAGCACCTGTACTTTATAGGGTCTACTTATGGACCAATTTTCGTTTGATTCCGCTTGTTACTTCCTGAGATATAGCAATCACCCCCGCGCAGAACACGTACGATTGCTCCACCCCCCTTCGAGATATTGACACACAAATTGAATCAGCACCTGTACTCAGTAGGGTCTACCTATGGACCAATTTTCGTTTGATTCCGCCGGTTACTTCCTGAGATATAGCAATCACCCACGCGCAGAACACGTGCGATTGCTCCACCCCCCTTGGAGGAATTCGCTAAAAAAAGTCAGGTGCACCAGTTCACATGGTGGTACATATGTGAAAAAATTTTTGTTCGATTTCATGCAGTAGTTTTTGCTCTAGCGCGGCCACAAAAACTGGTCACACACATACAGACTCACACACACACAGACACACACACACACAGACACACAGACAGACATTTTCCAAAAATGGTTGAAATGGACTCAGCGCACCTCAAAACGTGCAAATCCGTCAAAATTCGACATTCGAAAATTTTCACGAAACCAATACTTTCTTCTATATAATAGATATAGAAGAAAGTAAAAAGAGAAAAGAAAAAGTCCGGAAATTGCAATCTGGTAAAGAAAGCGTTCGGCTTAAAATGGGTTTAAAAATACATTCTTTTTGGTGTAACTGGGATCAGAAGATAAATTCTAAGTTTCAAAGGACTTAGAGCCTTTTGTAAATCGAAAGAATAAATCTATTCCCAATATTTTTCTTTTTTTTTCCTGTATCTCTTTATGACTAATTTTTAATACGCTTTTATTAATAAGCTTTTATTAGTTTCACATGTGGGTTTGTTTGTCAGTATGTATGTAACTCTGAACAAAAGGTAAAATTCACGTTCTTTACAACTGTAAAAGTAATATATTTAATACTATTATTAATACTGAAGAATAAACTGTATTACATGCTGATGTAATTATAAGTGTTTCAGTTGTTTGTGTGCAACTCTGAATAAAAGGTAAAATCCACGTTCTTCGCGAAGATAAAAGTAATGTATTTAATAATATATTATTAACACTAAAGGCTAAACTATGCTTCATTTTGATGCATTATAAGTGCATGTTAGTTTGATTAACTGTAAAGGCGTATTTTTTAGTTTGTTTAAACTATAATTTAATTATTTACATTCTTCTGTTGATAATACTAATATGGCCAAATGTAACTATCGTAACCGTTCCATTCATACTGTCTGTCTTTGTCCAAGATAAGGATCTTTTTAACATATTTCCGCTCATGGTGAACAGCTGCAACAAAGCGCAAAAGGATTTTTATTAAATGGGATTTAGAAACAAATTGCGGGAATCCCGCAATCCAGCACCATAGCGCGAACCTTTTTATAAGTACATTTATATTTATATGTACACATTTTCTCTTCCACTGTGAAAAAAATTAATGTAAACCCAGGATGTACTTTACAACAGGCTAACAAAGTGACTATAATACAACTCACATAAAATTTGAACAGTTATACAAGTCTTTGCTTGTAAATCTTTAACTCGCTTCGAAATTATTTACTTACTAAAGACTCTGATGCTATAAGGACAACTGGATCAGTATTATATCTAGCACTTTGCACTTTAGTTTAAAATGACTCAAAAGTTTTATGATATTTTTCTAGATCAACGAGAAAACAAATTTTGTACTTAAAAAGAAAATGAAAAGAAAGTGTTTGCTTTCTGTCTGTCTTTCCTTTTTTTTTCTTTGTTTCTTTTATTCATTTATTTATTATTTTTAATTTTTAAAAGCACTTTCAATGAAAGATCAAGAAAAATATCTTTTTCAATGTCAAATTCTCGCAAATACCTTTATTTCTTTCTTTTTTTTAGATTAAGTAAGAAGAAATTAATTCCCTCTGGGGGGGGGGAAGGGGGTCAAAAATCCGCAAATATTAATGGATTAATCTTTCGTACATGAATATGAATTAAAAATGCAAACAATGTTGAAAATAATTTTCAAATACTTAAATATAATTATAAATATAATATTTAATTTAAATTCATGTTTATTATTCGATGACGAGTTTCTATACGCTCATTTTGAGACTGTGTTCCGAAATTTTCTAATAATAGTTATAAAAATCATTTTTGAACTTTTCTATATTTATCTAATTACAGTAGAATTAAATAAAGACAAATACCTACTACATTTAGATGTAAAGTAAAGGACTTTTTCATCATGGTTCTTATATTAAAACAGAAACTTATTTCTCTATATGCTAAAACAAAAACTATTGAAAAGGAAATTGAAGAAAATTACAACTCCAGTTCTTTTAATGATTTAAGCTGGTAAATCATAGTATAATTCATGAAATATATTTAATTTAAATCTTGAAATAGACACCCTGTCTCATGGTTGCATTTCTTCTGCATTTATAACGTATTTGACGGATTTCAATACAAATAAATTTAAACATGTGCTTAAACTTAGTTTTTACTTTCAGTCGACGGCGGCAGCTGGCGCCGTCAGTCGTCTTACGGATCACACGAAATACACTGGAACGCACAAGCTCCGATTCGATGATTCCGGCAAAGGTCGGGGCAAAGAAGGGAGAGTGGACAAGCCCAATACTACCGGTTACGTACAAGGGTACAAGGAGCAAGGCACCTATGAAACAACACATTGAGAATTTCGCCATTCATGTATATAAGATTTCGAATTGTGTGACTTTCGCTTGGGACCTTAATCTTGCTGTTGGTTTAATCATGCACTTTTTAATTTTTAAATTAACGAATATTCAGAAAACAAAACTGTTTCGATGTAAATAATAATTTGAATTTTGGTTCAATTATGTATCTAAATTTATATCGACTATATCTTCAATTGCAAAATTATTAAAACGAAACCAATAAAATGGTTTTAATGCATATTTATATCAAATTATGAATAAAGAAATACCTTTTCCTTTTGTGAAGAGACGTGAAAGAAAAAAGTGCAATGTTTAACCGCACAAATTTGAAGAGAACTACATACACGTGTTTTGGGGTTACACGGAACCCCTTTTCCAATGCGAACATCCCACAACAGCTTACCTCTTTCATATTGAAAAGGAGGTTCCTTGTAACAACGAAAAACGTGTACAGGTGTATGTAGTTCTCTGCAAATTTGTGCGAGGGAACGTCTTAATCAGATTTTAATTTTAGATCAAAGATTTCTCCTCATTCATTTCATGTATATATGTGTGCGATGTACATATGTGCGTACAATTGATATTTTTCATTTTCAGGACATTTAAAATTGCTGCAGATATCGCAATGTTTTCTTTATGCGAAAATTCCTTAGCAAAAAACAAGCATTTTCGAAACATTCTAAGATGTGTAGCAAATGTATATACTTTAAAAGTTTAATCATTCCAAATATAACTCTTATACTTTAAAAAAGCGTAAATGACCTTGTTTTAAACTAACTTCAAATCATTAAATAAAGCATCACATCAAAAAAAAAAAATAAATAAATAAATAAAAAAAATAAAATAGAAACTTGAAGCGTTTTTGACATTTGTTAGTAAACTAGACAAAGTTCGAAACCAAAAAAGTGCAAACGTTAAGTTAAAATAAAATTAAGTATAATATAGTTTCAAGCTGTTTCCCAATATATAAAAAGGAATACTTTTTTTTTTGTTATTTTTAAATAAACTAAATGATGAAACAGTGAATTCTCCTTGACTAATATAACTCGAAATCATTAATTCAATTTAATGTACCTGAAAACCTAAAATTAATCACAATTTAAATATTCTTTAAATCATCATTACTTAGAATATGGTTTGTAGCAGATTTATGTAAGGTTTTAACATGTGGGTCCATAAGCAAACAGAGTCATGACACAAATGCGTCGGAGAAATTTTTAGCAGATTGTTATCAGAGATCATTTTATCTTTTCTTTTTTGGAGGGGGAGGGGTGCTCCGTCGCTCTTGGGAGAAAATTCATCTGGTTCAATGACTTAATAATTTGGTAAGAAGAAGGAAGTATGTGAAACAGTGGTCAATAATGGTGCCATTTTAAGTACAAAATAATTTTCCTGCATTTCAAAGTAACTCACCAGTCTGCAGTAATATTCACAAGAAAAAAAAAACGTAGATGATGCACCATTAATATATTTGTCAAATTCATGCATATGTGAAGTACCCCTAAAGCATGCATTTTTTCTTATCTGTCAAAAAGTCGAAGATAGTTTCTTGTATATTAACGGTTTTTCAAGACTTTAAAAATTGTTAAAGCTGATTAAGGTCCTTTGAATGCTTTGCTTGATTCATTGCTTCTATCGCACAAAACAATAATGTTATGAATTTTAAGAACAGATGCTATCAGGAAAGGTAAAATTCATGATAAAAATTTTAAAAATGGTGTGACTGATAAAGTGTAGTTCTCCAAGTCAAAAGAATGATTTTCTAAAATTCCATTTCTCGCTTAAATATTCGCACATCCGTATAGTAAACATTTAGATTACGATAAGCTTAGCCCAATGTTTCCACAGTTCATAAAATGTATGTGACAGTAATACATATTTTAATCTTAAATAAGTTCGATTTCGTTTGTTTGTTGGTGTGTAACTGTGTAGAAAACGTTTTTAACAGAGTTTTAGGTATATTTTCTCTTATTTCTTCACTTGCTTTCAAGCTCTTTCAATTAAGAATTATGTAAAAAAAAGTATTTTGCAAATGTTTCTACTTAAAAAAGAAAATATTACAAATATATCTTGCATTCCAAATGTAAATCTGATCCCTTAATACAGTTTTCTGAAAAAATATTCATACTTAATACACAGCTTATAAATATGATTAAAATGAAAAAAAAAAGAAAACTACTATTTCAGAAATTAATATTTAACCTCACAGGTTTCACTAATTTTATACACATTAGCAGAAAAGTCATCCTGAAAAAAGTAGGCAGGATGGAACTTTTACAGTTAAAATTTTGCACTCGTTCATTTGGTCGTTCATTTTTTCTGTATCGCAGTAAATATCAATAGCTTTCTTCGGTATTACATTATATATGCACTTCTATTGCTTAAAAAAAATTAAGTAAAAACAAAATATTAAATATACTTCTAAAATAAAAGTATCTGCTCTTTAAGATAATCTTCAACAAATCATTCAGTTTAATTGCGTGAATAGAGATGAAATCAGCAAATATATAATTCCTGATAAAATTACGTGAATTTTGTACATATAGCAATTAGTATGTAATGTATAAACCTATGTGGACCATCATAAATCAATTGTATTTTATCGCAAAGATGTTTATTGCAAATGAAATATTTATTTCACTATGCTACAGTTTTCTGAAAATGTAGAAATCCATTCTATATTGTATATTTAGTTGAAGTATTTCATTGAGAATTTTGTCCCATGTTTGATGTTGGTTGTTCTGTTTTTAGTATTATATACATTATTCTTGTTGAAACTTTGTTGTAATAGAATATAGAAATAAATTTGCTTTTACTGTATCAATATTGCTTACATTTTCTTTTGTAAGTAAGAGCTTTTATTTATTCAAATACTGCACTTATTGGTAAAATGGAAACTTGATAAATTCTCCAATCTCTTCTTTATTAAAAAAAATTGACTGGTACACACTTCCAATCTTTTACTGGAATAAAGCAATTTTTTCCCCTTTCTCTGAATTCATTGATATGCACAAATATTCGAGAAACAGTTGACGCTCGACATAACGACCATCTCTGTCCCACAGCGAAAGGTCTTTATAACGAGTGGTCGCTATAAGAGGTAGAAAGTAGAGTGTATTGGGATAAAGTTGGAGTTTTCCCACCAGTCGTTATATTGGGATAGTCTTTATAACGAGCGGTAGTTAGGACGAGCGTCGACTGTATTATACGATACTCTTTTAAATTAAAGTTTCCTTGAAAAAGTTTGCAAAAAAGAAACAGGCCAAATTTCATAAAAGTTAAGTTAAGCAATAAGACAATAAGGAACACATCTAAATAAATTTTTATGTGCGAAAAATAAAATAGTTTTTTGCACCTTTGGGAGGGAAGGGGCATTATATTGAATTTTGTTTTTCTTTCATGGATGAACTTATTACTACTATTAAAATCTGTTCGCGTCTGTCTGTCTGTCTGTCCGTCTGAAGCTTGAACTCCTCAAAAACCGCTGAGCGTAGAGAATCAAACATAATACCATTCGATTCGAAATTTTCTAAGGAAGACAATAAGACCAACCGCGTAATTGTACGACGTTAATTAGCTGAGATATTAATTAAAACGTTAATTAAATTCTTTGCACTTTTAAAATTCCAAGACATTTATTTCTTTCCGTTGCCATTTTAAATTAAAGCGTTAATTAAATTATTGAGCTATTTAAAATTCCGTCTGAAGCTTGAACTCCTCAAAAACCGCTGAGCGTAAAGAATCAAACATAATACCATTCGATTCGAAATTTTCTAAGGAAGACAATAAGACCAACCGCGTAATTGTACGACGTTAAATAGATGAGATATTAATTAAAACGTTAATTAAATTCTTTGCACTTTTAAAATTCCAAGACATTAATTTCTTTCAGTTGCCATTTTAAATTAAAGCGTTAATTAAATTATTGCACTATTTTAAATTCCAAAATTTTATTTCTTACCGTTGCCATTTTAAATTAAAGCGTTAATTAAATTATTGAACTATTTAAAATTCCAGGACATTTATTTCTTACCGTTGCCATTTTGAGTTAAAACGTTTATTAATTGTTGAACTATTTAAAATTCCAAGACTTTTATTTCTTACCGTTGCCATTTTGAATTAAAACGTTAATTAAATTATTGAACTATTTAAAATTACAAGAGATTTATTTCTTTCAGTCGCCGTTTTAAACTAAAGCGTTAATTAAATTATTACACTATTTTAAATTCCAAGACTTTTATTTCTTACCGTTGCCATTTTGAATTAAAACGTTAATTAAATTATTGAACTATTTGAAATTCCAAGACTTTTATTTCTTTCCGTAGCCATTTTAAATCAAAACGTTAATTAAATTATTGAACTATTTAAAATTCCAACATATTTATTTCTTTCCGTTGCGATTTTAAATTAAAACGTTAACTAAATTATTGAACTATTTAAAATTCCAAGATATTTATTTCTTTCCGTTGCGATTTTAAATTAAAACGTTAACTAAATTGAACTTTTTAAAATGAACGAGTGTTATTTTTTTCCATTGTCATTTTGAATGCGTGTTATAACAAAGTTCTAACAATTGTTTTTATTCTAATTATTAATGACATATTTTTTTCTCTGGTACTATTTTGAAAATGTGTTTTTAAATAAAATTGCAATTGCTGTTTTTAGAAGGAACTTTTTTGGCTGCGATCCAAATATTAAAAGAACTTTTTCGTTTAGAATTTTGCAATTAATTTTACATTAAGAAAGCGGTTTGGAAATAATTGTTTTTGATAAGGAATCTTATTTGTTATTTAGGGAGAGTGCTAAGTATGCACTACTTGACATCGTCTTTATTTTTGAGGAAGCATGTGTAAACCCAAGCAGCACAAAGGCGTTCAAAACACGTTCTGCAACACGTACAGAGCGCACCAGCCGGCACGTTCAAAACACGTTCTCGCAGCACGTGTTGTCAACGTCTATGTGTCTCATCGATCGATGGTAATATGACACGTCGAAATCTGGTGTTGACCACCTTTTTTTGTCCCAGTTTTGAACGTGGAATGATAGGTTATATTTAGGTTCTGGAAATACGTTTGTTTTCAGTGTTCCCCAGCTGAAAAAGTATATTACGTATACGCCACTATCCGGGTGGCCGTGACGTGTTTTAACCGTGACGTCATTTTTGATCCACCATTTTTGATCCATGATCGTCGCCATCTTGGTTTCAATTATTTAATTAATTTATTTCATTTAACTATTGATTGTTTAATTACTTTGAATTTAATATATTCATACCGCGGGATTCGAACGCGGATCCCTTGCGATTCCAGCCGGACGCGCTAACCACTATACACTACTTGATCTCATCGAGGGAGAAAAATAATACTTTAAATGGAAATTTTTTTGCAGGAGGCGCCATCTATGAAAGACTAAGGGCGTAAATCATATCATTTTATTAGTATGAATGCAATGCTTTTTTACTGAAATGCATGCAAATCTGATTAGGATCTTGGGAGAAAGAGTTTTTTAGGATAAAACTTAAAATTTCTGCAGGTATTATTCCTCTTCCCTTTCTAAAAAGCAGCAATTCACGACCTCAATTCTGCGAAATTAAGCACCTCCTTAAGCACTGAAATAACACCGTGATAATATCAGGGCTGCAGAGTCGGAGGAAAAATGGTCGACTCCGACTCCGACTCCGGGATTTTAAAACTTTCGACTCCGACTCCGACTCCCGACTCCTACTTTTTTTGAAATTATTTATTTTTTTACCCAAATGTGAAGAGGGAAAAACATTAAACAAAGGTTGAAATATTAAGTCCATTTTTAAAAGTTTCATTTTTATTCATGGTCGTAGCCAGGACTCACTTTAGGGGGGGGGGAGCAAACTGGGGTATCCCAGTTGGAGGTCATGGGAGGTCATTGTGACCTCTCGAAAAGTTTAATTTGGTCATGAATTCTCGCAGGTAATTTCACCACATTTACCTCAATTCTCGGAGATCACTGTGACCTCCCAAAAAGTTCATTTTCTCCAGAGCAAATGACAAGTGCCGCTCTTGTCATTTGACTCTGTACAAAACTACTCCTTTTCTTGTTAAATGGCCAGATTTTATTTTAACACAATGCATTTTTGCTGCAAATATTTTTTATTATCTTGCATAAGCCCATACATAGCAATTCGTTTCACAAAGCAAACCCGCCATTTTGAAGCCCTTTTTAATGATCCTAGATGCTTAGGATTTGGATATTGGACGCTGAAAATTTGTATCTGTTAGTTTCAAAGACATGTTTTCACCACCATAAAATTTCATCGAAATCGAAGGTGGTTGGAGTCGGAGTCGACATGTTTTTCAGCAACTCCGACTCCGACTCTTCGACTCCGACTCCGACTCCGCAGCCCTGGATAATATTACTGTTTTTGAACGTCAAATATCACGTTCCTTAAGCACTGAAATGACACCGTGATAATATTACTGTTTTTGCACGTCAAATATCACGTTCCTTAAGCACTGAAATGACACCGTGATAATATTACTGTTTTTGCACGTCAAATATCACGTTCCTTAAGCACTGAAATGACACCGTGATAATATTACTGTTTTTGCACGTCAAATATCACGTTCTTTAAGCACTGAAATGACACCGTGATAATATTACTGTTTTTGCACGTCGAATATAACGTTCAAGTGACACTTAGCACCGTTATTTGACCAATAACACCATTTTTGCACCAAATTTGAACGTTCTGGTGCTGCTGGGGAATAATTTGATTGATTCTTTGATGCAGGAAAGGTTTTTAGCGAGCTGCTTAAACGGGGAGTAGTTTGTTAAACTTTTCCTTGGTACTTTAAAGGCGAGCCGCCTTGACGGCGAGTAGTCTATTGAAATTTTCCTCGCTACTGTAAAGGCCAGCCGCCTTGGTGGCGAGTAGTTTGTTGAAACTTTCCTCGCTACTTTAAAGGCGAACCGCCTTGGTGGCGAGTAGTTTTCTCAAACTGCCTTCACTACATTAAAGCCCGTGCAACGCCGGGCCACGCAGCTAGTAAAAGATAAATGTTGAAATTTAAGAATGAAAATTTAAAGTATACGGGAAACAGCATTTCTATTTGTATTAAAACTTCTTTTCGAAATTTTTGGAATTAAAAAATCAAACATATATTCAGTCAGTTATGTCAGTAATTGTCTCAATTTTGTTCAGATAGACAATAGTTTCTATTTCTTTTATTGTGGTTTTTGATTAAAAGAAGTTAAAACTTTGTAATCAAAAAACAACCCTCTGAAATAAAATCACCCCATTAAAATAGTTAGCGAACGTGTTCTAATACATCAAAAACTCTTTTAAATAAAGGAAGCAACTCCGTCTTTTAGTTCAGGTTCCATGTCTTATATTTGCTGAAAGATTTTATATTGAGTTCTTATAAGCAGTTCGAAATTGAATGAAAATCTTACAAATCGGCTAGGACACCTCATTCACATATAGTGTAATCAACCATGAATGAGATATCGTGAGCGTGATTTTTTGAACGCGAAAGGAGTCCGTTCGAATAGGACTACACCTACAAAAATAATAAAGGGTTAGGGGCAGAAAGACCGAACATTTTCCCTCTCTATACCCTAATTTCTTACCTCATCTCCCTCTTTCTTTTCTTTTTAATTTTTCAACGTGTATTTAATTACGTGATTTATTCTTCCTTTTTTTTTATTTTACATTATTTTGGCAATTTATTAAGACTACTTTCATTTTCTGAGGGAGTTTCTTAACTTTTTCAGAAAGTAGGCCAAAAAAAAGCCTGCTTTTTGTAGGCGAATGCGACAAGCACAGTACAAGAAGCATTCAAGTTCAAAGCATTTTTCAATTTGAGAGTTTAAATGAATTTTAATCCTTCTCTTTTTGCGATTTTCATTACACAAATTTATGCTCCAAATGCGCGTCCATCAGTGAGGGCTCAACTTTTAAAATTCTTGCACAATGGACTGCATCCACTACTTGAAAGCTAAGACATCTTGTTTCAATTTAGTAGGAGTATAATATCACAATTATCAACCCTCAAAGCTTCTTTTATAGTAAAGATTTTATTTAAAAAATTGTACTATTGTATTGTAAATGCATACTGTAAGCGAGCGTCGTTTCAAATCAAGATTGTGGAAATCGAAAATGACAGCATTGACTTTTTTCAGAATCGAAGAAAATGTATTGAAATGCATAAAGCACTTTCAAATACAGCCGTAAATTCCGATTTCATGCAAGCTCATTATTGTGTGTGTTTGGGGGGGAGGGGGGCGAGAATAAGCAAAAGCTAAGAGCACGAGAGAGCGTAACAAAAATTACCTTGCATTTTAGCACAATATGTTTTGCTCGTTTAGAGTTTCAAAATAATCATAAACTTGAAGCAAGTGTTATGAGATGCTAAAAAGTGGTTAGGATAATTCTTGCGTAGCTCAACTTATTCACATTTTTATAACTTATTAATATTTGAGGATAAATATTAATTAACAATAAGCTTAATTTAAAAAGAATGCAATCGACTCATTAAAACAAATATTCAGCACATGATGGATTCGTTACTCAACTGAATCGGAGAGAGCAAAAACCACTTCAGCCAAAAAATCCAAAAATTCGTTTTTCATGGAAACAAGCTCAGGAAGGCAAGATGCGTGTTGACAGCAAAAGCTCTTAGTTCCAAAGTTAAGGGCTGGTTTCCTAGGATCGTCGCCGAAAGCTCTTAGTTCCAAAGTTAAGGGCTGATTTCCTGGAATCGTCGCCGAAGCCGAGCGCGACGCATGCTGGAATCAGAACCAGTTTGATTGGAGTGTGGCGTGAAGCGACGTCAATCTGCGGCTCAGGCGCTGGCGCATGCGCAGAAGGCGGCGGCGGCGTATGTCACCTCGCCAGAGATCGACGATTTCACTTCTAGGAAACCGGGCTTTTACGGGGCCTCCCTTCTGAACGCTGAGCGTAGAAACGGCGTGAGTCCAGTGACGTTGTTTATGCACCCAACGCTAGAACAAGCATGACTCTCTAAGGGCGCGCATTCGTTCCCAACGATCTGATTTCGGCACTATTAAGAGGACGATACGTAAACATGATCGGATTTACACACCTAAAGGGCTGGTTTCCTAGAATCGTCGCCAACGCCGGGCGCGACGCACGCTGGAATCAGAACCAGTTTGATTGGAGCGTGGCGTGAAGCGACGTCAATCTGCGGTTCAGGCGCATGCGCAGAAGGCGGCGGCGTCTGTCGCCTCGCCAGAGATCGACGATTTCACTCCTAGGAAACCGGGCCTTAAAACACTAACGCAGCCACAGTTTTCTTGGTGGAGGGGGGGGGGTCAAAACAATCTTTTCTCGAGTAAAAGACTACTGTATTAGATTTTTAACAATGTTCAAACCAAAGTCTATGGGGTGTTGTCCCTAACTCCCCTTTGCTACGCCCCACTGACCTGATGAATATGAAGAGTTGTGTGCTCAGACCAGTAACAGCTTTCACGTCACCAAGCTACTCTCCTCAGGGCCCGATTAACCTGTGAAGTTAGAGGAAGCTCTGTCTCATTTTGAGGCCCCCTGCTTCTTGAGGCAGAGGCGGGGGGGGGATTTCTATACTCATGAGACATTCAAAAACGAATCTTGCTACGGGTACATATCATTTCTAAAAGCTGCCAAAGCAAAATTCAAATTAAAGTCTGTCCCCTTCTTTCACTAATATGTAGAAGTTACATACATAACACACATTGCCCTTCTATGATTTGATATTAAATTAGATTTATTTCACAGAATTAATAAAACATAATACAAGTACGTTGTAAAAAAGTTGGGTCAAATCTCACATTTAAAAAAGCTTGTGGGGGAATTAATGATTTATGAAATGTCTTCACTTTTAAAACTTTCCAGAAAATTTTTATTGAACCAGTTCTAACGTTTAAAATTACCTTTAGATATGCATTTAAAAGCAGAAACTAGAACTTAAATCACAAGTTTTCAATCATTTTTGGGCCCCTGGAAATTTTTAGGGGAAGCTCAAGCTTCCCGTGCCTTTTGGGTAATCAGGACCTGACTCTCCTTGGACATAAACAAATTTGATGATTGGTGGAAGGACTTATACAAAAAATAAAAAAAGTTTAAACAGAGAATGGCGATAGGAAAATGTGCAGAAAGAGACAAAATTTAAGTTTACCCTCACTCGATACAAGGAGTTCCCCATAGCTTTAAGGGAAAAGGGGCTATCGCGGCACATAATGTCTTTGATTGGAGTTTTCTAAGCTGCTGAAGCTTACTTCCCGAAAAGTCGATTTTGCTTCAAGTCATGCCTATCCTTCAGGGCACGTTCCAACCAACATAAATAAAATGAAAAATATCAATAGAGTGATTGTATGTATTCCTGAAAAAATTTTTGTGATGAACTATTTACCTGATCAAAGACTTCACATGATGGCAGAACAAGATCTATTTTAAGAGATGTACATACCCATTTTTTTTGTTCCGCTTTTATTGGTGTAGATTTATCAATCGCTTCTCAATTTTTGTAATACCACTGTTGTTGATAACGCATATTCCTTATACTGTAAACTTTTAAAGTTCTTTATTTCTTTTGATTTTGTAATTTTTTAACGATTTATGAGTTAAATTGAGCTGTTCTTAGAGCTTAATAATTTTTTGAAGTCATGTGTCACAATAATAAAGCAAGAGCTACTTCATATCTGATGAAATCATAAATAAATATAAACTTTTAATGTATGATAACTTTTTTCCCCAAGTGTAAAAGCCTATTGAGTGCAAAAACAACATCAGTCAAAATTACATTTTAAATTTTCCTGAGCCCGATTTAGATTGAATCTATGTAGTTTTTGCATGATAGCAATATACATGCATGTTATGATACAGGGAAAAAAAAAAGAATTGTTCAATTATTTGAAAATTTAGTCATGAAAAATGTGAAGAGTGATGAAAAAGAGTCATGAAAAATGAGATCTCAGCAAGTAGTTCATGCATTGCTCGTCTAACAAGAAGTGATGGCGGACTTGCATAAGGTAACACTTGCAGGCAGCGCGATGTATTGTTGCGGAGGGAAGACTGGAAACACAAAAGTTCTTAGAATGAAACTTCGGTGGAGGTACAATACATTTTCGAATTTTGCAATTGAAAGGTATTCTCTGAAAAAAAAAAGAAAAGGAAACAAGCACAAAAGCATTTTGGTGTACATTTTATGAGTTTTTGGCAGATGGCAGCTTTAGTTGAAACACAATTAAATGTTAAAGAAACGAAAAAATATCCTCGCAGCGAACTGAATGTCCCATTTAGTGCTGTGAGGAATACGTAAATGTGCAAATGTTAACGACAAAGCAACAATATACATTCGAATGTCACGTCTCGCGAGACAGCGTATAGAATGTTCCGTTCAAACAGCCGGTCCATTCTCGAAATTTCAAGGAGATTTTCCATCTTTGGTAACACCAGATAGTTGCCTATGACTAGGTTGAATTACGAAACATATCAGCATGTCCAGCAACTGTGTAGGCAATATATTCATCACCCATAATCGTACTTTGTCCATCGGTCCCGAGCAGCGGTAGCAGAGCTTTGGACTAATTTCTATCACAGATTGTTCCAGACAATCCACAACTTCTTCCAGGTATGGTCTCGCTTGCGCAGTCAGTTTCTGCATGCGGAATTTGAAGTCTTCGTAGTATGGAAAGCCATACGCTTCTTTAATAGCATCGGGTGTTTTTTGCCAAGAATTGTCCAGTGCTCCAGTCAATACGTCACTTCGTGCGATTCTAGTCCTAAACGAAAATATAATTAGGTTTTGAAAATCATAAAAATACGTAGCAAAAACTAACGAGTACACAGTTAAATTTTTTGCCTTAAAGCAGTGAGTCATTCGATTGTATTTAATATCAAAACCAACTTAAGGGCTATTCACATTACGACCGTTCCTTCCGGACGAAGTGGTTTTTCGTACGTGATGGATGGAGATGAAAAATTGCGAGCGTTCGCAGCAGCTCAGTCCGAAAGTCACGTGACGGTATTCCCCCACTAATTATGAAGAGTGCGCACCTTTGGAGAGCCAATAAAGTCGCTACCAAAAAATCGGACGGCAGTCGGAGCCGACGACATCCAGCATTCCAGAACGATGACGGAAGCCGATGATTCGGCGTGCTGTCATGGCAACGGATTCAGTTCGGACGACCAGAACGGTAGTAACGTGAATAGCGCTTTATTCTGCAGTTAAAATTTTACAGGAGGAGCGAAAAATATTAATGGTTGAGCTGTCTATCAAGGAGAACTGGTTTTTGACAGCCGTTTTCGACCTGATTAAACTGAATACATTCAAAATTGCTTTGTAGCGTGATGGTGTCTATCAAGAAGTTTCAAATTACAGAAAAACAACTGTTGAAACTTTATGGGTTGAACTGGTTTCGGCACTGTCGACTGGGGTTACTTGACCTTTGTGAGTAACATTGACCCAATAAATGGAAAGTCAATCATAAAGTCAAGCAAGAACTGCCACGTATTAGGGCCTTAAAACGAAAAAGTAAATCACTCTCGAAAATGAATAGAGTTCAGAAAATATCTTTTCGTTGATTCAGCTTATGTTATCCGCAAAGGCCACAGTCAGCCTTGTCGGCGGCACTACAACTGCTTGATTTCTCAGCTACCGAAGTTTTATTTTCAGTAATGATCTGAGCAACAAATCTAAAAAAGTGCTGTTAGCTTTCTAGTTATTTGAGCTCAACACAGGAATAGAGCAAAAGGATCTGGTCCAAATATCACCACCATCTTTATTTGTGCACTAGCGGTACCAGCACGGCTTTGCCCGTGGTATGATATTAAAAGGTCATTTGCTAATAAATTGATATCGCAGAAAGAATACTCAATTTTAGTTATATATTGTAATTCCTTAAAAGTATGATATAAGAATAAGCCAAAAGAGAAAATACGAACAATTTTGTTGCTTACAGAAACCAACAGAAATCTTACCAAAGTTTAAAAGAAGAAGGAAGTTTTCTTTCCTATCTTTAAAAACAAAATAATACATTTTTCTAAATGAAACATTTTAGAAAGAACGTTGCAATGCCGCAATTTATACAATATTTCAATAATTTGCCGAGTTTTAGTTCCTTAAAAACTGAAAAAAGAAAAGCAGGCGATTTTTTTCACAACAGTTAAAATAGTTCATTTAACTAATTTTAATAAGGCTTGAAGCTTACGACAAAAACAAATACATTTTAAAAATTATTAATAGTCCAGGCTAGAAGTCCATATACCTAAAATTTATATATATGGGCGATTCTCTGTAAACTCGTCATTTTTCACACGAAATCTGTCCGGGCATGGTTTTTTGAAATGTCCGTATAATTATTTTACTATTGCTCAGAAAATGAATCTATTACTTTGGTTTGAAAGAGGGCCAATTGAAGCTTGTGTTTTTCTGACAAATTGTGATAGGGGGTAAGTCCCCCGCCTGGTATAACTAGGCAGGGGACTGTGCCAGGTGACTGTGTTTTTGCTCTTTGTTGCGTAATATCTGCAAAACTATTGGAGCATAATTAGTTACGAGACTACCTATAAATTTAGGCACAAATCGTGGACATAATAACTAATATGTTTCATAATTAAACTAATTGAAATTAATAAAATCACTTCCCAGAGGACTGTTTTCGTAACGATCCTGATGGCAACTTTCATCACAAATGTGGCTCTCAAACTAAACTAAGTATCGTTTCAGCACCGTTCTCGGCAATTTCAGCAAATTCACACTGATTGCTTTAAACTTCATGTCAAAAAAAAATTGCAAAAGTAATAGATTTTTCGTATTACAGCTTTGAAAATGTTGCAGGGGACTGTTTGGAAAAACTCTGGACAGAATTTACATGACAATTTTAAGTTTTAGAAATACGTAACTATACCTTATTTCATAAGAAATATATAGCTTCATTATTCTATTTTTAGATATTAGTTGCCAAATTTATGTAGTGTTAATAGGTTTTTTGAAATACTATCTTTAACAGTTAAACTATGGGTTTGGGACAGCCAGGGGACTGTGTTTTTGGCGCTTAGATAATTTCTAGAAAAAAAATTGACCTGCTGATTCCGAATCCGTTGAGTGCCAGACGCTAAACCTTGAGCCTTTTTATCAAAATGGCGAAATCCAATATGGCTGCTGTAAAAGGTATGAAGTAAATTAATGGAAACGTACGTGCAATGAAACATTTTATACACTTAAAAATGATTGTACTCTTTAGTCATAATATAATTCTATTAAAAATTAATATTTATGAAAAGTATACGAATAAAAAATTTATCAAAATGGTAAAATTCAAGATGTCAGCCTAAAAAGTTGTAAGGTTTGATTTTCAGGTATTAATCATTTTTTAAACCGTAATTTACATGAGAACAGAATGTTTTAACTAAGATAAATGTTTAAAATGATATGCAGGGAGCATAAAAAATGTGATTTAGCCTAAAAATAACACTGTAAAAATTTTTAGAAACATTCCAAACTTAAGTTTCGGGATTTTGCCGGTTTAAACAAATTTCCTGCAACAAACAAGTTTCTTTTGCGAAAAAGTTTCCCATATTAATACGAGTTGCATGAATGCGAACTTTTCACTGGTGTGAAACGTATTTTTAGCTACTAGTTGGAAGGTATATCCAACGTGTTTGTTTAGTGTTTCGCCTTCAGCTGGATTATGGGTTGTCCAGATTGACTTCACCCAAGTAAGGGTATGTGCAATCCCTCGATATTGTAGTTTTGGATGAATTGCAAAACAAATAAACGCTCAGCTGATTGCTTGAAATTTCTGCTTTAGCAGTAGCCATATTTGTTAAACTGCTCCAGGAGCTTTCCTCGTAAGCTAAAAAGGTGCTGAACTGTTACCACTAACGGCATTAACCTATCTAAGAGTTTTTGGAAAGTTTCCAACTTCTTGCCGTAAAGTGACTTACTTTAATTTGGAAGGTTTCTAAATTGTTTCGGAATACTACTCACTTTAGCTAAGTAGTAAGTCATAATCACATCAACTTCTTCATGAGAAACAAAAGCTTGTTGAATTCCAACGCCAATCTAATCGGAAAAGAACCGGTACCAGTAACATTTACACATTGACCTGGGGATCGAACACAGTCGGCTCGGGTAAAGTCAATCAGGACAATCCATTACCGAGCTGAAGGCAAAACACTAAACAAACACGTTGGATATACCTTCCAACCGGTAGCTAAAAATACGTTTCACACCAGTGAGAAGTTCGCATTCATGCAACTTATATCAGTATGGGAAACTTTTTCGCAAAAGAAATTTGTTTGTTGCGGGAAATTGGTTTAAACCGGCAAAATCCCGAAACTTAAGTTTGGAATGTTTCAAAATATTTTTACAGCGTTATTTTTAGGCTAAATGACATTTTTATGCTTCCTGCATATCATTTTAAACATTTATCTTTGTTAAAACATTCCATTTTCATGTAAATTACGGTTTAAAAAATTATTTATACCTGAAGATCAAACCTTACTGTTTTTTAGGCTGATATCTTGAATTTTACCATTTTGATAATTTTTTTATTCGTATACTTTTCATAAATATTAATTTTCAATAGAAATATATTTTGACTAAAGAGTACAATCATTTTTAAGTGTATAAAATGCTTCATTGCACGCACGATTCCATTAATTTGCTTCATACCTTTTACAGCAGCCATATTGGATTTCGCCATTTTGACAAAAATGCTCAAGGTTTAGCGTCTGGCACTCAACGGATTCGGAATCAACTGGTCAAATTCATATAGAAACCACCAAAAAATCTCATATATATAAAAATTTTAGGTTTGATGACATTTCAAAGGACACTAGCCTGGACTATAAGGGAAAAAGAACGAAACAAATAAAGGAAATAAAAACGTAACCATGGTAACAACATAAAAAGTTGATTTCCGTTGACAAAATAATTAATTTCATCTTTATTTTCAAATTTCATTCTCAAGCTTAACCATCTTAGTATCGTTTGGCTTGCTTTGCTCAAGGTAAGCCTTGAATTTCCGGGATTCTGAAAACAATAATTACAGCCTCTTCATATGCTCGTAGAAACTTCAAACTAACATCATTTTTAATAGAAAATTTCAAGCTTTCGAATGATATAAGACTTGAAAACGTGAATGAAATATTTCTTCCCCATTTTATCGAATTTGTATGGAAAATAAGCTAAGAATTAGAATAGAAAAAGAACGAAATACAATTTTCGAAAAAACGCTTCGTAGTGCACAACCCCATGATACAAACTAATTATGTCTCAAATTTTATGAAAATCGACTGAACGGTTTTGGCGCTACGCGCGTAACAGACAGACAGAAAGAAAAAACGAAAGAAAGACCCACCTTCAGCTTTATTATTTGTTGAGAAGAGATAAAGATTGACTTCGTTAAGTTTTGCTCCAAATCCAATTCTGGCACAAAATGTTATTACTGTCTTATTTTCTTAGGTAAAAGCTTTCGCGCATTTTATTCGCGATACATGCGTCAGGTCTTCTCTGATCTTACCAAAATAGGAGTGATAGGGAAGATAACAATAAGGGGAAGAATAATAAGAAGCATTTTGAACCGTATGAAACAAAGTAGAACGATGCTAATTGCAAATGCTTAATTTAGTTGAATGTGTCAAAAGAATTGCGAAAATGCAAGTTTTAAATTGAAAACTTCGGAAAGTTCCCATTCACAACCCATTACCCCTTTTCAAGTGGAATGGTTCCCGAGTGCTAATCGCGGTTTTCGTGGACGGACAGGACCTTCACTTATCCAAAAATGAAATGATAGTAAAATAAATCAGGATATACTATAGACATGCAGAATTTTACTGCAACTACACAATTTCATTACATTTTATGACTCTCTCAATGAATGCTAAACAGATTTTTTAATTCTACCTAGAAGGAAGAAAATTTTTTTTCCACTTATAAAGGTAAAATGGGTTGTTCAATAGCCCCCATAGGTGCTGTCCATAAATAATGTCGCACATTTGTTCAACACATTTGGTCCACCTCCATCCATTTTTCACTAAATGTTACACTTCACCTCATCCTCTACACTGTTAAAACTACAGGTTGCACAAGGCTCCTTTAAGGGTCAAACGTTGTTGAACTAGCGCCACCCCCTGAGGGGTGCCACTTGACTCCTATGGCACACTTGAAGGTGTCGTTTGGCTCAATGTGTCACCCTATGGGTGTCTTATGGCACCCCATGGGCGGCCCATAGCACCCTAAGGAGCCAAATGCACCTTCAAGGGTGTCATAGAGAGTCAAGTGTCACCATTCAGGGGGTGCCGCTGGTGCCACAACGTCACCGTTAAAGATGCCTTGTGCAACCTGTACTTTTAACAGTGTTCTTTCTTCTTGTCACATGTCAAGCCTTTTTTCATAAGCATATAATAAAAAAATGAATTGCATTTCAAAGAAGTGAAGTACAACTTTGAACTTTCTTGTAACTCTGTGAGAATGTTGTGCATAACGTTCAAACAATGAAACAATAATATAGCATATTTAATCTTTGTACGGTGCTTTTACAATAATTGATGCGTCTGTTATAGTGGAATTACAAAGCAAGCCTGTTGTAAAATGCAAAAGCGCGTACTGTTCTTCTTCACTAGAGAGAATCATTTTATATTAAGATGAATTTCGCGGATCAAAGCACATGTAAAATTTATACCTATTTAATTTTTTTCAAGATAACATGGGGAAAAATCCGACAGAGTGGTGTAGTAGTTACGACGCTGTCCTCTCACACCAAAATTCGAGGGATCAAACCCGACTCCAGTCGGTGGATTTTCATGATGCAGAAAATCGACAGCGATCATGTCGTATGATTATGCGGCATCTAAAAGATCCCTCGAGTACTTGTTTGGCGTTATGTATTTCTTGGCAAAATGGAATTCCTAGTGCAGTTTCGCATCGAATAGAGCCCAGGTGCCTCCATCTAGTGGGGAATCTGGACGTCAAAATCCTCGTGGCAACGGCATTCCACCGATGGTGGTACCTCATGAAAGAGTGGATGCCGGTCTTGGGGTAGGTACTAGGTCTGCAAATGGCAAGAAGCTAAACGCAGCCCCATTGGAAACAAACAAACGTGGGAAAAAAAACCAGGAAAAGAAAAGAAGTTAGGAGCGCGCAGCAGTGTTGTTGCATGCTTATTTAATTAATACGACTTTTCCATTAGTTTCTTAGAGTCTTAGAAAACAATATTTATTTGCCTTGAAATTTTGCAAAAAAAAAAAAAAGTGTTTATCTTACTTGTACATAGAAGGTTCAATCAATGCAACTTCGACGTTCCACTTCAACATCTCCCTTCGTAATCCGTCCGCAAAAGACACTAAGGCATGCTTCGTCATTGAATAGGACACAAATCCTGGATACGTTACATGTCCTACATCAGATAAGACAAGAATATTTGAAATAGTTCATTTCCTCAAAAAAGCCACAAAGTGGTTCTTTTCCTCTTTCAATAACGTAATAGCAAATTAAAAAAGAATCAATAAAAAGTTATACAGTCGCACCTTGTTAATTCTAACACGGTTAAAACAAATTGCTGCTAAAGACTTTTTTTTTTATTTATTTTTTTTCAAGTTATTTTTATTTTTTAGTTCAATCAACTATGAAGTTAGCAGCAAATGAGGTAAACTAGTAATAAATAAAACATAGAAACAGTGTACAAGTGATACATAGATAAAAATAAGTAGGTATAAATAAATAAGTATGGATCTGTAACATAAAGTTTCGAAATAAAAGCAATATTTGCAGCACTATAGTAAAAATTCATTATAAACCAAGGAGAAATTATAAAATTAAAAAATGTACAAGCATTGGGGTCTTTTGGAAGCTGAGCCATTTCTTTTAATGATGTCAACTTGCAAAAATCAAGTCCCTTCCGCTGTAATAAGTAGAGATAAAGGTGGAAGAACGAGGCGCCAGAGAAAGAGGGGCCCCCAAATAGGGAGGAGTTCAACTTGACCACGATAGATGCAGATCCCTTCCACAATTTAGCCATTATTCTTAAGGGGAGGGATATCTCCTGGAGCTCTGTTTTTATGGTAAGGGCCATAAAATTAAGGCAGACCAACCACAGGACGTTCAGACCCAACGAACAGGCACTCAGCACTCAGCATGTACTCAATAGGCACTTGGCTGTGTCGGGCTCCGAATCTGCAGGCCTTTAATTCTAAATCTGATTGTCTTATCCACTAGGCCAGTGATTTTCCGCTTGTGGTTGGTGACTGGTGAGCAATTTTGATGTGGTTAATGAACAGCTACTGAAAAGTCATCTTGGATCAGGGAGACGAAAAAAAATGCACATGCTCATTAAAAAACCCGAACATTTAAGCCCATTCATCTCATTTCACCTAATATAATTGTTTTGAAGATATTATTTCAATCGTATGTGGTCCGTTTAGGACTCGAAAAAGTACCATGCGGTCCTCAGTAGAGAAAAGGTTTAGAACTACTGCACTGTTCATATATTTAAAGAGAGGAGTGAAATATTTGCCCTTTGCCACATCCTGAAGGATGCATTTTGCACTAGAGACAGTATTTCACGCGATTGTGAGAACGATTGCACGTAACAAAGTTTTTATTTTGACTCCTTAAACTCACCTGCTACACTGGCAACAATTACCACACGTCCTTTCGAACGCCGCAACAGAGGCAAGAAGGCTTTAGTTACTCTCACGGCTCCCAAAACGTTGACATTGAACATGTGTTCAAAAACGGACATGCTGCACCATTCCAGTTCTGAAAATATAGCGACACCGGCATTGTTGACCACACACCAAAGATCTGAAAGGGAGAGGAAACAAAAATGGACACCTAGTTAGACTGAAATCATAACATACCATACAGAAATTAAAATGTTAATGTTAGTATGTAACAAAAACTAATATTTTACTTGAAATGTATATCATGACATTTTCAGTTTTCGTGAAATATATAATTTGCTTACAGATCGTCTCTCACATTTAGTATGACATGTATAATTATGATTTCAAATCTATTTGGTAAGAAGTAATAGTACTTAACAATTTCTTTCTTTTCCATTGCGTTCAAATATTTCTAAGTACAAATTTGAAAATTAGCAACATACCACTAAGTAATACAAATGAATAAGTCTACGTTTTAAAGTAGAAGTTGTAAATAAGAGTTGTATGCAGCGGAATTAAAAAACATCTATTTTAGTGCAAGGCAACAGAACTTTCCACATTTCGTTGACACTACTAAATATAGCTGATAATGCATCATATATTTCTGTTTAGCTCACGCTTAGCACTGTTTTGGCTCTTTTTTTATACTTCTTAACTTAAATTTTGAGAAATTAATTCATACACATAGTAAAATAATCCTGAATATAGTTTAAAAAAACTCAAAAATACGCTTTTAGAGTTAATTAAACTAAAAAGAAGATTTTCCAAACTATTGAATATCCGCTAAGTTTACATGCACTTATTACACATCAACATGTAATATAGTTTAGACTTTTGTATTAATAATATTATTAAATATATATATATATATTGCTTGTATATTTTCAAAGAACGTGAGTTTTATCTTTAATTCACAGTTACATACAAACAGCTGAAACACTTGTATACATCAACATGCAATATAGTATAGCCTTTAGTATTAATAAGAGTATTAAATATATTACTTTTATATTTGTAAAGAAAGTGAACTTTCATTCAGAGTTATACATACATGCATACTAACAAACCCACATATGGAACTAATAAAATCGTTTTAATAGAATGATTGTTTGTTGTAACGTGCTTCTCGGGAAAAAGACAAGGTCTGCTGATTTTTGATAAATTAATTTTAAAAAAAGTTATTTGTGATTTATGAGGTTTTGAGCATTTTTATACTACATTCCCGGTATCAATTGCGTCAGAGAAATATGCTTCGTACCCGAGTGAAGGAAGTCCAATTCCAAACATGTTGGAATAAAACTTTGAAAATCGAGCAATTTTTGTATTTTTTATGAATATTGAAAAAAAAAAAAAGAAAAAAAAAGCTTCGAAATTAATTTTTGACGAAATTTATTTTTCTCCTCGCTCATTCGGCGAAAAGTATATATAACTTATTAAAAAATATATATAATTTATTTCTAATCTAATTTTTCTAAATTTAAAATGAATGCATTTCGACCGCCGCAGAAAAAAACCGCGTGACTTACTCTCTACCAATGGTAATACATCACCGGACCTAAGATCCTCTGCGGCAGTTGCAAAGTAATGAACCACGTGACTCGCTATCTAGCAATCACAACGACAACAGAATGAGAAGCCTCAAACCTCCGCAAAGTTAAATCAATAAGTGATCTTTATTTCTCAAAAATGTGGGAAAACGCATGAGGAGGATTTAAAAAAAAAAAAATGTGAATTGCATAACTAATAGATTCTTCTTATATCTCATCACTACTATACATTCTTTATTTTGGATTAGTTTTAGAACATTATAGGGAAAAAATATTTTGCCTCCCATGTAACATATCAACTTTATTTAAAAGTATCATTTCAGAAGAAATGTTTCTTTTTTTAAATTAGAACGGAAATGTTATTCTGCAGCTATCTGGCATCCTCTCTTCTTCCCGCTGCATTTCCTCAAATATTTTTGCCATGATAACACACTGCCCTTTATTAACCGAACAAATGTTTACTGAAAGAACAATTCATTTGAAAAGAATCGCTTCCTATCGTGGAACAATTAATCTGTAAAATTAAATGAGACAGCTTTTTTTACTTCGCCTTTTAGACATTTTTATGATATTAATAGAATGACTTTTTATGATTGCGTTACGTTTGTATAGTTTAAAAAAAATCTAGGGATGTGAAAGAATATGCATGGTATTTCGTGAAAAAAAAAAGACTAGATTTAAATTACCCTTGGTCATTTCATAATATTTTTTGAATTAAAAAACATTATAATTTACATTAAGCTCAAAAAAATCAATTCCATTAAAAAAAAACTATAAATTACGTACACTGCAAAGTACGTCACGAAAAATATTAATGTTATATTCATGTTCAATGGGTGCCGGTAGGGTGTGCTCTTTCATATCCTTGGTTGTCAAAAATAAAATAAAATTAATTTAAAAAGGCAAACTTAATAATAGAGACTAAATTATAAATAACTAAATAAATAATAACTAAACTAAAAAAAAAACAATAATAAAAAATAATTAATTAAAAAATATTTTTTTTTTACTGATTTACATGCGGATGCACTTCTTGCCTATAATTCGGGCGGCGCCTATGTGCACGTCATATTGTCTGCATGAAAATACGTAGGATAAATAATGCGAAAAGTCTAATTCCTAACAAACTGCATTTGAATTCGAATATTTAAAATTCCATAGTATCGTCCGCTAGTGCACATGGAAACTGCGTCAAAAATACTGATTGCGTCAATGCAGCTCGTAAAGGGTTGTACAGTTTTGTTTTATTCATGAAATTCCGTAAAAAACTTTGGAAAATGCAGCAAAGCTAAGTTTAATGCTAACTGATTAAGAAACAAGCTCAAAATATGTGCGAAATTTTTATTAAAATTAAATGGTTCAACTATAGTCAAAAAACTAGTGACCATAGTAAACACTTATTTAAAAAACATCAAGTGGTTCTCTATAGTCCTAAACCATTAGGCAAATCAGGCCCTGAATACAATAATAAAGTTTTGTTTTTCTTTTTAAAACGTAAACATTTATTTCATTACCTTTATCTCCCAAATCTCCCTCAACAAAGCGTACAACAGCTTGCACCTGGTCGTATTTAGTGACATCCAGTTTCAGAACTTTGATGAGTCCCGATTCGGACAGTTGCTCCAGTTCTTGAGCTCCTTCACTATCTTCGGAAAGGCAACAAGCGTATACATAGAATCCAGAAGCCACTAGACGTTTTGCTAAGCCGAGACCAAATCCGGTATCACAACCTAAAATAAGAAAGAGGCTATTTTAGTGACTGAAGTTTACGAGAAAATGACATAGGAACTAAAAATAACAAAAAAAAAAAAAAAAAAAAACATATGACTTTAGTGATATTGCCCGAAGGTTTTATTACACTTGGTTTTTAAAACGTTTCAAAACTGTTGTCGACGTTGTAACATCCGTCATAGAAACGTTTATGAAACGTTTAAATGCTACATGAGCAACCCTGGAGCAAACGTAGCAAACATAACTATAATTTACGAAATAGTGAAAATGCAACTTTTTTAGTTTTAATGCAAGTGTTTTAGTAAATAAGGTAATTACTGCTGGAATTGCATTTTTACTTGAGTAAACCAAGAAGGGAAAACTGTTGAACAATATAATAGAGAAACTCCAGGTTAAATTTTGTATTAAATACACATGTCAATCAGCGAAGACATTTTTCTGCGCTCGAATAAACGTTTTGAGAACCGAAATACAATGATGCACTAATGATTTCAGAATCACAAAAAAGTCAGGAATTACCAGAGCAATCTCAGAAAAATGTCACTTTCATTGTGATTAAAAAAAATCTACCCAGAAATCAAAGAGAGTGAGTATATGTGTCTTTGAAGGTGATATTTTAGTATTCAAGGTAACGGCAGTTAAGGCCCATGCCAGTTTCGTGAAACCACCATGAGGAAGTGAAATTTTTATGTGCTTTTGTTTGAGAGCTTTTTAGCTGTTTACAGAGTCCTTTTAGCTGTTTTTCAAATGATGTCATGAACTTCCTTTGAAAGCAAATCTCTTTCTGATTACCCTTAGCCCTCTATCTTTCAAAAACTCCGACTCGATGGATTTTTTTAGTTCCGAGATAACATCAAAAAATAAAATACACATATTCTGAATTTTATTTCGCACAAATTAATCATGTGAGTCACTACCCACCAATCAAAAAATGAAAAAAGGAGTGAATGATTGTCACAGCATAGTGAAAATTAAGCAATTTTGATTGCTCAAAAACAAATTTTCACTTTCAAAATAGAAACTGACACAACGTTCGGTAAATTGAAAATATTGCTAATTGCCTTATTATCACCTTGAAATGTTTTGAAAAACTGGCTTTCCCTAAAAAATTTATTGAATTCTTCATTGTAACACTTTAAAAAACTAACAAAAGAATTTTTTTCCATATTGCTATTACATATAATCAGCAAACAAACACTAACACTAAATTACAAATTGCAATTAAAGTTTGTTTCGATATTTCATGAACAAACATCCGCATTAGAATTTTTTTTTTCAATTCGCCGAAAAAAATGAAAATTTCTCGTAACGTAACTCCAAAACACTGATCTGCTACTCTAATTGCTATTTGTACAATTTTAACGTTGTTATTTGTTTCTTACATATCGCTAAAAAGTTAATTTCGTTCCAACATAAAAACATAAGCTATCAACAACACCACGAGAGATACTATTCTGAACACACACACCCACTCCCAGCTACATAAAACATAAGAGATTTTCTTTCAGTCCACAAATATGTGGAATGGTTACATTAATACCACTTGAGGAGGTTGAATGAACAAGGAACTTTTGTGAGTTCCTCGCTTTGACTCCGTGATTGATGTGTGTTGAGTTGAGTGTTGACGCTGTTTGGTGCCAGTTAGCAATTACGTCTTAAATTATGGTTGTTTATATAAGTCAACATGTTGCCGTACACAATTATTGAAGTAATGTTTTAAATCTATTTTTTGAGTAAGTTTTTATCGGAGGTAAGGATCATTATCGCAAATCACAAGTCATGTCCGAAATTTTTGAAATTGTTAAAATCATTTTTAATAATTGTAGGGGCAAGTGGATAAAGGTGATATGTGAAATTTTTTTTTAATTTCTTGATTTAAAAAAAAAATGTTGCGTTATTTTTTTTAAATGGATTTTTCTCAACGGATAAAACAGGGTCATATTCTTAGTTACCAACCATTTCTCTGACTTAGGGAACATGATACTGATGGACATCACCGTCATCCATGGTAAAAATTAAGTTTCAAAAATTGTCACATATCACATTTATCCACTTCAAGGGTGCCCATCCCCCCCAAGCTCAATGGCGCAAATTCCCCCCCACCCCCCAAATATTCAAAACCATCTTGTGCCTTTTATTTTTATTTTTACCCCTCTTTTTTATTTTATTTATTTTTTTAAATATTATTTATTTATAAAAAAAAAGAAATTTTTTAATATTTTTTTTAAATTATAACTATTATTTTTTTAATTAATGTTTTAAAAGTACTAATTATGCGCAGAATAGAATCGCTTTTTTCTCTTCCAGACATTCCAATTACACACACAAAATAAATAAATAAATAATAATAATAAAGAAATAAAAGAAACAATTGAAATTAAAAGAATAAATTAATGAATGATTTTTTATTCAAAAAAATCAGTAAATAGTTTAAATTAAAAAATAAATTTCCGAACAATTTAAATAAATAAATAAATATAGTAATTTTAAAAAATCCCCCCCAAAAATTTGATGGCGCAACTTGCGCCATAATCCCCCCCCCCCCTGTGGGCACCCCTGATCCACTTGCCCATTCAATTACTACCAATTTATCAAATATTTGTTTTACTGATCACCCATTCAAATGACTACAACACTGGTAAACAAATATTTTGTTAAATGAAACATTAATAGTTTCTAGGGTATTTTTTGAAGCTGATTTCAAATATTCAATCATTTGACATTTGACACCCTGAGGTCCCCCGCACCTACCGTTTGAACGGTTTATCGGTTTTGGGACCCCAGGGACAGCAATATTCAATCAGAAGGTTTCCATCACCCATAGATGTTTTTTTTTTGTAATCATAAGTTTTAAGTTATTTATTTTTCTCGTGTTTTCTTACATCACGTAATGATAAAAACTCATCATTAATAGTTACAATCTTACCCTAAAGACAAGAATTTGTGAAGATAGATAGTCAAGTTTGCTGTTACTACAATAGTGACATGGTGATGATCAGTCTTAGAGGCACCCATTTTCATGACGTACGCAATTGGAATGGAATCATTTTCTGCGTTTTTATATTTAAATGCAAACAGAAGGGATTTATAGACTTTTACTCCAAGAAAAATGATTTAATATACTGTACTAGTATTGACTCTGTAATGAATATGTTCGTATTTTAATATCAGACAGATAGAGACTTGGTATTAACTCTCTCTAAAATAGAAAGCTACACTATTCCATGACTGAAACACGGTACCTTCGGTTCCACTAGCACTAGCATATTCAGTCAAAATAAAGAAACACATTGATATTTGTAGTTTTTTTTTTAAATAAAAGTTAATACAACACATATCGTGGGATATTGAATTCTGTCCTAAAATTAAATTCAACATATTTTATTTACTGCTTTGGCTTTTTTTTCTGTGTTTCTGTCCAATGTTATTTTCTCCTCTACGAATGGGATAGCAATGGTAAAAAGAATTAAAAATAAAGACAACCTGTTTTTCTACTGGCTGCTCATAATACATTAAACCTTGTCAAAAATTTGTAAAGATTTTGTAACACTGGTGCTGGATTTGAATTCTTGAAACCAGAATTTTCACGTATTGTAAAGTTAAAAAAACGCATCTCTGTAGGGCCCTCCATTGTCCAAGTGATTACATTCTTGCTGATTAATGCTAAACACTTAAAAGTGATGTTCTTGATGCCAACTGTGGAAAGAAATGAACAACAACAAAGTTTTTGAGCATTATTTTAATATTATCGTTCATGTGAATGTGTGTGCATTTCTTTTCAAATTTCAATTAAATGTTACAAAAAATATGCGAGTAATGGAGAAAAAACAGTTTTCAAATTTGAATTTAGAGTATCATTTTACACTAAAACCAGGTATTTTTCTCTATTTGACAGGATTTTTTTTTTTTTTTTTGCAGACTAGTAACTTCAGGGTAAGTAACAAATAGGGTGTATCAAAAAATCTTTTCCGGAATCTCTAAATTTTAAGTTGACCAAAAGTTGTCCCCTTTAGACATGCATATTCAGCAAAGTATTTAATTCAATTTAAAAAGCTTTTTTTTTTTTTGGGCGCACTAGGCCTAAAATTTACAATTTTTTACAAAAAAAAAAATACATTTTTCTCTCTCTTTCTATAGATGTATATATTTTTTTAACTAAGAAAATTTTCGCAAAAATTTTCAAGTAGACTGAAGATGGAAAAAATGAAATTGAATGTTATTGTTTGAAAAAGTTTTGATGTTATGCATTATTTAGATCTCCCGCATAGTAGTCAAAAGTGAGGATTTTTTAATATAAAGTTAAAAAATTTCATAATGAACAAATTAATCACACTGCTCTGCATGAAAAATGCTTGTGATACTATGTCTGCTGACTCTGAAGTAAAATTACCTCCTGAATTCAAATATGATCACCATTGTGTTACCAAATGTGTCACCCACATCGACCCTGCAGGTTGCATACAAGTCGCATAGCACATCTTCGCTAAAGAAACCGCGTTGTTTATTACAGTCAAATTAATTAAAGTAATTAAGATTTCGAATAAAATTCAGGGATTCGATAAAATAGCATTAATTACTTTTTTACGTCAATCGCTCCGAGGGTAAAATTGATTTTTTTTTCTTATTGAGGGTGACTATTAAATTGCTGTATTTATCAAGAAGTTAAGCACAGGGTTAAGCGAATTTTTTTGCGCACACAATGCTTGTTCTCTTTAAAGCATGCGGTACAATTTTAACGATTTTGAGGGAGTTCTGCTAACAATCCTGAGTGTCTTCACAACACGCACGAAACATTTCTCTTTCTCTGCTCTTTCTTTTGAAAATGGGAAAATAAAAAAAGAAACCACTACTTACAACCATTTCATTTAGAGTAGGAAAAGATGCCTGCTGTGCCTCAGTTGCTGAGGATATTAAGTGCTCTCCATTTTACAGGCGTTGTGGTAATGGGTAGACCTGACAGCGCAGCGGGTGGAAAAATAATTGACGAAATATGACATCAGTACCAGTAGGATTGAATATAATTCCTATGTTTCTTGAGCTGCATAAAATTTTTCATTTCTACCGAGTTTGGCTAAGAATTTGTTTTCTTACAAAGCAGCATTTTCCTCTTCTAATTAGTAGCTGTTTGTTTGAGTTTTCAGCAAGAATAGGTGAATGTGGCTTTTTCAAAATCATGATTGATTTCACTTGACCGAGAAAAAAAAATAATAAGATTTTTGAGATTACCATGTCGATGAGAATAACTCTAGCTCGTTGTTTTTAATAGTTATTCAGAGAGATTAATTTCCGTCGTAAAGTTACAAATCGTCTGCTGTCTGCGTTGATTTTTTCAAGGTTTAACTAAAGCATATTACTACTATTAAAATCTGTCCGCGTCTGTCTGTCTGTCTGTCCGTCTGAAGCTTGAACTCCGCAAAAACCGCTGAGAGTAGAGAATCAAACATAGTACCATTCGATTCGAAATTTTCTAAGGAAGACAATAAGACCAACCGCGTAATTGTACGACGTTAATTAGCTGAGATATTAATTAAAACGTTAATTAAATTCTTTGCACTTTTAAATTCAAGACATTTATTTCTTTCCGTTGCCATTTAAATGTAAAGCGTTAATTAAATTATTGAACTATTTAAATTCCATCTGAAGCTTGAACTCCTCAAAAACCGCTGAGCGTAAAGAATCAAACATAATACCATTCGATTCGAAATTTTCTAAGGAAGACAATAAGACCAACCGCGTAATTGTACGACGTTAATTAGCTGAGATATTAATTAAAACGTTAATTAAATTCTTTGCACTTTTAAAATTCCAAGACATTTATTTCTTTCCGTTGCCATTTTAAATTAAAGCGTTAATTAAATTATTGCACTATTTAAAATTCCAAGACTTTTATTTCTTACCGTTGCCATTTTAAATTAAAGCGTTAATTAAATTATTGAACTATTTAAAATTCCAGGACATTTATTTCTCACCGTTGCCATTTTGAATGAAAACGTTAACTAAATTACTGAACTATTTAAAATTCCAACACATATATTTCTTACCATTGTCATTTTGAATTAAAGCGTTAATTAAATTATTGAACTATTTAAAATTCCAAGACATTTATTTCTTTCAGTCGCCATTTTAAATTAAAGCGTTAATTAAATTATTGCACTATTTTAAATTCCAAGACTTTTATTTCTTACCGTTGCCATTTTGAATTAAAACGTTAATTAAATTATTGAACTATTTAAAATTCCAAGACATTTATTTATTTCAGTCGCCATTTTAAATTAAAGCGTTAATTAAATTATTGAACTATTTAAAATTCCAAGACTTTTATTTCTTACCGTTGCCATTTTAAATTAAAACGTTAATTAAATTATTGAACTATTTAAATTTCCAAGACTTTTATTTCTTTCCGTAGCCATTTTAAATTAAAGCGTTAATTAAATTATTGAACTATTTAAAATTCCAAGACATTATTTCATACACGTTGCCATCGCTTCGAATGAGAACGCTAATTGCAATCGCTACTTGAAGTCGATTTAAATTAGAATCGCATCGTACGATTGTAACGTTTCACGTTGATCCAATTTGAAATTAAAGCGATTGCATTGAGTTATTGCGATCGTACTGTTACATGAATTCCCAAGACATTTATTTCTTACCGTTACCATTTTAAATTAAAATGTTAATTAAATTATTGAACTCTTTAAAATTAAAGAGTGTTATTTCTTTCCATTTTCATTTTGAATACGTGTTACAACAAAGTTCTAACAATTGTTTTTATTCTAATTAATGACTGATATTTTTTTTCTCTGGTACCATTTTGAAAATGTGTTTTTAAATAAAATTGCAACTGCTGTTTTTAGCAGGGACTTTTTTTGGCTGCGATCCAAATATTAAAACAACTTTTTCGTTTAAAATTTTGCAATTAATTTAACAGGAAGAAAGCGTTTTGGAAATAACTGTTTTTGGTAAGGAATTTTATTTTTTATTTAGAAGAGTGCTAAGTATGCACTACTAGACATCGTCTTTATTTCTGAGGAAGCATGTGCAAATAATTCGATTGACTTTTTGATGCAGGAAAGATTTTTAGCGAGTCGCTTTATAGCGGGGAGTAGTTTGTTGAAACTTTCCTCGCTACTGTAAAAGCGAGCCGCCTTGACGGCGAGTAGACTGTTTAAAATTTCCTCATTGCTTTAAAGGTGAGCTGCCTTGGTGGCGAGGGTTTGCTGAAACTTTCCTCGCTACTTTAAAGGCGAGCCGCCTTGGCGGCGAGTTTGTTGTTTAAACTTTCCCCACTAATATAAAGGCGAGCCGCCTTGGCGGCGAGTAGTTTTCTCGCTAAGTATGCACTACTAGACATCGTCTTTTTATTTTGTCTAGTTTGTTTTTTAAATTTTCCTCACTACTTTAAAGCGAGCCGCCTTGGCGGCGAGTAGTTTTCTCAAACTGTCTTCACTACATTAAAGCCCGTGCAACGCCGGGCCACGCAGCTAGTTACTACTATTAAAATCTGTCCGCGTCTGTCTGTCTGTCTGTCTGTCCGTCTGAAGCTTAAACTCCTCAAAAACCGCTGAGAGTAAAGAATCAAACATAATACCATTCGATTCGAAATTTTCTAAGGAAGACAATAAGACCAACCGCGTAATTGTACGACGTTAATTAGCTGAGATATTAATTAAAACGTTAATTAAATTCTTTGCACTTTTAAAATTCCAAGACATTTATTTCCTTCAGTTGCCATTTTAAATTAAAACGTTAATTAAATTACTGCACTATTTTAAATTCCAAGACTTTTATTTCTTACCGTTGCCATTTTAAATTAAAGCGTTAATTAAATTATTGAACTATTTAAAATTCCAGGACATTTATTTCTCACCGTTGCCATTTTGAATGAAAACGTTAACTAAATTACTGAACTATTTAAAATTCCAACACATATATTTCTCACCGTTGCCATTTTGAATTAAAACGTTAATTAAATTATTGAACTATTTAAAATTCTAAGACATTTATTTCTTTCCGTAGCCATTTTAAATTAAAGCGTTAATTAAATTATTGAACTATTTAAAATTCCAAGGCAGGGATTCAAGTGAAACACCATTGCAATCGCTTCGAGGCGATCGCAAATTGCAATCGCTACTGGAAGTCGAATTACATTAGAATCGCATCTCGTAGCGATTGTAACGTTTCACTTGAATCCAAATTTGGAAATTTGCGATTGCATTGGTGAGTTGCGATCGTCCGTGTTTCACTTGAATTCCTGTCCAAGACATTTATTTCTTACCGTTGCCATTTTAAATTAAAATGTTAATTAATTATTGAACTCTTTAAAATTAAAGAGTGTTATTTCTTTCCATTTTCATTTTGAATACGTGTTACAACAAAGTTCTAACAATTGTTTTTATTCTAATTATTCATGACTTATATTTTTTCTCTGGTATACAATTTTGAAATGTGTTTTTAAATAAAATTGTAATTGCTGTTTTTAGAAGAGACTTTTTTTTGGCTGCGATTCAAATATTAAAAGAACTTTTTCTTTTAGAATTTTGCAATTAATTTTACAGGAAATAATTTTGGTTTGGAAATAATTGTTTTTGGTAAGGAATTTTATTTGTTATTTAGGGAGAGTGCTAAGTATGCGCTACTTGACGTCGTCTTTTTTTTTTTTTTTTTTGAGGAAGCATGTGCAAATAATTCGATTGATTCTTTGATGCAGGAAAACTTTTTAGCGAGCCGCTTTAGCGGGGAGTAATTTGTTGGAATTTTCCTTGGTACTTTAAAGGAGAGCCGCCTTGGCGGCGAATAGTTTATTGAAACTTTCCTCGCTACTGTAAAGGCCAGCCACCTTGACGGCGAGTAAACTGTTTAAACTTTCCTCTTTACTTTAAAGGATAGTCGCCTTGGGTGAGAGCAGTTTGTTGAAACTGTCCTCGTTACTTTAAAGGCGAGCCGCCTTGGCGGCGAGTAGGCTATTTAAACTTTCCTCACTACTTCAAAGGCGAGCCGCATTGGCGGCGAGCAGTTTTCTCAAACTGCCTTCACTACTTTACAGCCCGTACAACGCCGGGCCACGCAGCTAGTTTCACATTAAAAATCATTTTTCTGTGTGTAAAATCACGTTCTTTCAGGAAACACACACACAGCGGCGGATAAAGACTACCATTTGGGGGGGGGGGGATATGGCTGACGAATATAGGATTTGAAACACGAAATTTTTTTGGAACTGCTTGGGTGTCCAAAAAAAAAAGGTACTAAATCGGTCACGGATAAGGCACCTAATAGGGCATAAATGAACTAATTAATTTTGTAGGCAATGAAACGAAACTATGTTTCAAATACTTTCAACTGAAAATAATTAATGAACTAATTGTTTTTTTTTCTGTATAAGATTATAAAGTATTTTTAGGACTATTTTTCAACTTTTTTTCTTCTTCTTTTTTTAAAACTTTGTTTTACTTATTTTCCTTGCTTGCTTCACATTTGGTTGACCTACAATTTGATTAGAAATATATGTTATCTTTTCCATAAAAATAAGATAATTTACAACGATAAATCGTCATTTACTTCACTATTTGCTACAAAATTTTATAATAAATCTCTTCTCGTACAGTCACTCAAAATCTCTTCTGGTGCTTCACAAGAATTGTGTATATAGCCCTACAGGCATTAAAATGAATATATTTCCAAAATATTAATTTTTAAAGCGTTATTTCTATTGGCATTGATCAATTGTTTTGTAACTTGTTTGAAGTACCAAAATTCTAGCTGTAAAACTTTTTAACATTTTAAATTTATGCATCTCATTTATTTCGGAGTCAAATGAAAATTAACCTTAAAAAAAGGCATTCATTGACAATTTAAGGTATTGATGTGAAGTGGCAACTCTTTCGAACCTTAAAGATAAAGTGCATCACATCTAAAAATTCACCCACACTAAAGGAGTGAAGTTGGCTATCTTTATCTGAAATATTATTAACACCCGCATTTCCCAGAAATCACTACATCAGTTATATCACCTACTCAAGTTTCATATCTATTCTTACGCACACGCATTTTTTTCTTTTATTTTTTCGCGGCAAATAAACTGATAAAAGGAGATAACGAATGATGACAAAGAAACTATGCCATCTTTAAAAATATATGCAAAACATAATATATTGAGTAATTTTTATCCCTCCTTAACTGGTCCCAGAAGATTTGTACTTTTGCGTTCAAAAAATTGTGTTTTTGTTTACATATATGGCTTCGTATGAACTGTGGGTACTTGTGTTACTGCTTCAGTTTATTGAAAAAGAAAAACACTACTAAAATCATTGAAAATTTTCATACTTTATCTTACTAAATTTTGTGGAGTGAATGTTAAATATCTCACTTCAATTTTATTACTAGAATTTCTGTTTATTTTATTTTGATTTTTTTGTAGGACTTGTAGTTCACAAATCAGCATTTTGTAGAAAGTGGAAAAAGAACATATTCTTTTTATAGCCCTTAATGCTAATTTTCATTCTATCAAACAGCACTTTGAGGGAACGTAATGAAAATAGAAATTCCATGTCAAACAGTTGCACTTTTTTTTTTCTGCTGCCTGGTATAGAAAAATTTTCTACTATTGCAGAGCGACAAATTCATTTAACACTCCCTTACAATAAATAGTAATATTTTCCTCCGGATGCTTACGTGACAGTACTATTCGGCTACTTTTCATCCTTAAACCTTTCAAACATTTTAACTCCCTTTAGCTGCGAAGATGGAGTGGACTACAGCGTTCGAGATATGATACAATTAAAGAGGAAAAGACTGAACATACATTAACTACAATGAATTTACAGTTAAAATGCATTAAAAAAATCAGTTTCGGCAGATTGTATGAAGTAAACCGCGGGAAAACTTGACCGGCGATCCTCGCAGGTTTTTATCGTACACGTGAAAAAAAATTCTTTATTCAAACAAACAAGAAAAAAGTCATAAGCATTTTATGCGTTTAT